>AYEL01091182.1:0-69936 GCA_000484575.1 Olivierus martensii
TTTACATATGCAAATTAGGCCTAATTGCTTTCGAATTTTTTTTCTCTTATTCTTTTGATTCTTCATCAAAACTAAAAAAGGGTATCAGAGTACGGTATATTGCCGACAAAATCCAATTTTTTCGTGTCAAAATATTAAAATTCGAAAAAGTTATGGCAAAAAAACAAAAAATCATAATTTTTTTTAATGGCTCGCTGGAGCCGTAGACCGTTAAAAAAAAAATATTTTTGAGGAGCGGAAAGGGTTAACGATTTTGTTACATGATTCGAAAGTAATCTTGCCAAATGGCACGAAAGTAAACTTTGAAGGCGAGATTTGCAAGACAGCTAAGGTAAAAAGCGCTTCTCCGCCGAAAGCCGGCGTTAGCTCAGAGAGCGAACCGGGAAGGAAACGACTCGCCCTCCCAGGCAAGTTGCCGACGAGTAACCGCCAAATTGGCGCGAAAACGGTCTACTTGCTGGAGGACCAAACCGTACCTCCCAGGTCTGAAATTATAATATTAGCCAAAGTTACTGGCGTCCGTCGAAAGAATCAATTAGGGGTGATAGAGTCGGAAACGCTTAATACATCAGGGCTCATGACAATGGATGTATTAGCTAAGACTAAAGCGCGTGGGAAAATACCGGTCAGGATAATAAATACAACTACTAATCCCATAAAATTGCGAAAGCAAGAAACAGTGGGAAAGTTTTTGTCCGCGAGTAAAATTGCGAAAGCAAGAAACAGTGGGAAAGTTTTTATCCGCGAGCGAAGAGACAAAAGAACAGGCAGAACAGAATAGGCTAAGAAAGTCTGATATGGCTGTAAATATGTCACAGAAAGATTTTGGTAATCTTTTTGACTGGACTAAAATGGGAAAAGACAAAAAGAAACCGTTGTTAGCCTTACTTTATAAATACCGACATGTATTCGCCGTAAACAATTACGATTTGGGTTATTGCGATGTAGTTGAGCATGAAATTAATACAGGCACGAGCCTGCCGATTTATTTGCCATTCTATCGCATACCTTAGCTCAGCGAGACAAAATGAATGAGATAGTTGGCGAAATGTTAGAGAACGGCATCATCGAACTCAGAATAGGCTAAGAAAGTCCGATATGGCTGTAAATATGTCGCAGAAAGGTTTTGGTAATCTTTTTGACTGGACCAAAATGGGAAAAGACAAAAAGAAACCATTGTTAGCCTTACTAAATGAAAAGTCAACTTGCGATGCGAATTGAATGTCCTCGTGACATTCAATTCGCATCGCAAGTTTCGTATTTTGTTTATTTCATTTTGTTACATTTTTACTTATGTTTTCGTTATTATTATTATCCTTAACTGTAAATCAGCTAATATTAAAATATCGTCGAAATAATTTTATTTGTTTTTATTTAGGTCTTGTTACCATAATAGCAGTGATGTCATATTTGTATAGTAGCATGGATAGGAGAGATTAGATGCGTTTTTATACATTTTTATATTTTCAGAAAGTTTGTTTTCTCACCATAAATATGCAGTTTAATCAGTTGTATTTATTTTGCTTTAAATCTCCTAGATAACGAAGCATTTTTTGGTGTATGGTATTTTGTAAATATTTTAATACTATATTTAACAAGTGCAATATCATTATAGCACATCTACTTCCATATTATTGTTACAGTAGCATAGTTTGTCCCCAATTAAAGTTCAAGGATAAGTTCAGTGAAGCTTGTTTTGAATGGGTTTCTGATAACGATCTATGTTATTTTGGGTTAGTAAAGTATAGAAAAAAAATAACAATAATGTGTTATAAAAAGCGCAAAATTTATTTTTATCAAATTAACTTTGTTCCACATCTTATATATATTAATTCATCTATAAATCGATTGCAGACAGATTATATAATCAAGAATGCCAATTACATATGGCATAGATTAATGCTTAATTGTAAAAAAAAGTCCTAATATTGAACACATTAAAGAACTACTAACTGAATATACTTTTTGTGGAGTGCCAGACTTCATAAAAAAACGAAATTTGTGATAAAATGCTCCAAATTCTTAACTTTTTAACTACATTATAATTTTTTGCCTCGCACACTTGTATTTATTAATTTTAAGCACTTTTAAAGATATCATCGCATACACATTACAAAAATAATTATAAGAGGTATGATGTATTATTGGTTCTATATTAGAAACTTATAAAATTGAATAAATTCTCAAACAAAGTTTAAATAATAAAGTATAAATTTATTTGACTGAACTACTTACACACTGTACTGAGATTTTTATCAATAATTTTTAAAATACTGTATACACTGATGATGATCTTGGTATTAGATCGAAAGTACTCTGTTATCTTGAAATAAATTTGTTTTTAGAAGACACTACTGCCATTAGTGCTCTCTAATTATTATTGTTGAAGTGTTTTAGGCAGTTTAAAGCTTGTTTCATATGAAAATTTTAAATAAAAATTCATTGCAATATATATCTTGTATACAAGTACTGCATAGAATTGATGCATCCTTGGTATCTTTTCCTCATTCAACAAGTAAATTGTAAATTTGGCTGGAATTTTGACCTAAATAAATTATTCCTAATATGTTAATCATGAAAACAGTAATTTTACAAATAATGATTCTTCTATTTCCTTCACTTACTCCATATTTTCCTATACTTGTGAGCAGTGCTATTTCAAGAAATTCAGTCATCCCTATTCAATCAATAAAACAAAAATTAAAAAGTTAATAGTCATAATCGTACAACTTTAAATAATAAATGAAATTATTTAATCAGTAATAATACAATGCAAAACAGCCATAACACAAATGATGAAATTGGAAATTGTAATAAATTCATAATTTTTATTGCACATAACTGTAATATTAAATAAACTTCAAACTTCACTACACACAAAAATTAAATATTTAATTAACTAAGTAATTTAATTAACTATAAACAACTGAGTTCTGTTGCTTCTAATAACACAAGAAATCACAACAAGCACTTGAAATAGGATAAATGCACTAATTTATTATTAGATATATATAATATGCACTACATATACTGTATACTTATTTTCAGGGAAATGTTTTTGGCCTACTATGACCCTCTTACTTGAGATTACTGGCTCGTTTTCGGCCTACTATAGCCCTCCTCAGCCGACTTTCCGGAAACGCTTTCAGCCTATTATGGCCCTCCTCAGCCAGTAATCTCAAGCTTATATCTAATAATAAATTAGTGCATTTATCCTGCTTCAAGTGCTTATTGTGATTTCTTATGTAATTTAATATTTTCAAAAATAATATATTAGGAAAAAACAACAATTTACAAGAAATAACATTTGGCTTGCTTTATTAAGTGCAAATTCCAATATAAGATCATGTAAATCAATTTCATCCAATAATTTATACTCGAATGCCTAGAAAATTTATCAATTATAGCAATATTGTTGCATTGTTCCTCTTAAATAGTTTTTGATTATCTTCAGTTTGGAAAAAGAGCATTTGCCAGATGCTACAGAAATAAACAGAATTAAAACAATCCTAACTGCAACAAATAATTTAGGAAATGTTTTTTTGAAGATTGTTTTTAAAAATATATTGAAACGTTATATAGTTGTGAAACAATGTTTTCTGCGTTTATATGTGCCGTTTTATTGATTTTTAATTTTATATCTTGTTTTATGTTTTTGTGACCATCAGTTTGGCCATCCATGTGCAATGCACACCTTGCATATATATCAGGCTATACATCAATATGGTTTGGATGTTCACTGCTTGTGAACATCCAAACATTCAATACAGTATCTTTAATTAGGCCTTAGTATTTTTGAATATGGAAAACTATTCAAATATGTTCATTCTTTCCATTATCTGCTTTGTGAAAACTGATTTCAATATTTTGTTGATTTCCATATCATTTCTCTAGTTTAAGGCAAAAATTAATGTGGACATGTTCTTTCAAGTTTTGTCATTTTATGATTATATCAAAATCTCAAATAGAACACACACATTTGTAATTACCAAGATTATTATTCAAAATTCAATTTTATTTCAATGATGAAATGTCTTAGAGATTATATTAGATTGATGCATAATTCGGTAGTGTTCTGATTTGGCCTAGCAACACTCTATTGCTGTTCATTTGTTTACCGTTTTTACATTGTCACGGTTTACTTTGGAGTGTTGTCTTGTGGAATACGAGCTGTCAGCGAGATTGTTACTTTCTTCGCTGTTGAAGATGGAGTGTCAGGTCGAGAAAAAGTTGTTTCTTCGCTGTTGAAGATGGAGTGTCAGGTCGAGAAAAACGAACATTAGCTGTTGAAGATGGAGTGTCAGGTCGAGAAAAACGAACATTTCCGACATATTCTGCTGTATGAGTTTAACCAAGGTTCAAGTGCAGTAAATGTGGCTAGGAACATCTGTGAAGTGTACGGAACTTGGATTGATGACTTCCTAAACTCAAAACCAACAGATTTCTACAGACGGGGGATCCAAAAACTACTCCAACATTGGCAGGAAGTTATTGACAATGACAGAGATTACATTGTTGAATAGTTGCTTGCCTTGATTTTGTCAAAATTTTAACTGAATTTCATAAATAAAACACTAAACAAACAAAGTTAACAAACCTATATTTAAAATGTTATGGAATTATGCATCAACTAATACTTAGCAATAGAAGTTCATATTAGAAGCAATAGTATTTTGCAATCAGTCTGGAAATTTATTTGATTATATCATATAATTGTTTTATTTTGATAATTTTTTTCTATAAAAATTATTTGTTTTTCTAGATTTTTACTGTCAGAATTGGCAATTTACTTTCCTTTGATATTTTATTCAATATTAAATTTTTTTTAATAATGAGGAATAATTTAAATTTTTTGCTTTCAATATAATAATGCTTTTGAAAACTATGTTTTTGTTGCATCATAATGAAAGATTAAAAAAATTGAATAAAAATGTAAATCACATATGCATACATTATCTTCATAGATTTCAAATGATAGAAATTCTGGATATTTTGAGTCTAACAAAGTTCTGAATAGTAATAATCTGATTATTCTTGATTACTAAATTGCTATAATCACCATCATAAAAAATGATATATTTCAGAAGTTGTTAAACATAAAATTTCTTACTAAAAATGATTCAAGATCTTTCAGTAAGTTTGAACAATATGTTTTGCACATTAAGTTTTTTAGGTTGCTGAAACTGCAGTATATTCTTTTCAAAATTTACTCAATAATAATATGTGTCAAAAATACTCTTTTGTATTCATTTCAAGTGTTTTAATATAAAATAAGCAACTATCACAATATTGAATTATGAAAATGATTCACATTTATTGGCAAATAAGTGAGAATTGGAAAAATACCAGTTAGTAATTTCTATTATAAAACCTGTATAATAGATCCTTCTTTAACATCATGCTGCTAATATGTTGTGAATTATATTAATTATTAATTAAAAATTAATGTTTTTAAAGCAGTGGAATGAAATAGTCTTATTTTCTTATATTTCCTGCATAAGAGACATAAAACATGTTAGAAATGTACTGTATAGTTATAGAAAACCAGGTACCCATATTTTATACAAGTGTTAATTCAAATATACAGTATTGTCTAAGAACATGGTATTAACTTATATTGCAATAGATCACTCTGTGAGATTCACTACATGGAATTGTTTTAATTTTTCAACCAGAGGACTTAGGATTGGATTTCATATTGGAAAAATTATTTATGGGTCTGAGCCTGGCTTGTCTATCCCCTTCCTCTACATTCTGAATAGTATCATTGGGTATAGTTAACATGTAGTAGGAATATACATTTTTTTATGAAAAACACTTAAATCAGAACATACATATAGTGAAATCTATATACAGTATGAATATAAATTATTCACCTCATTTCAAATAGTAATTAAAAAAACTAGTGCAGATACACAATTTCTAGAAATTGTGATATTGTTTGATATTGATACTATTCAATAATTGTTATCAACCAATCATGACTATTGGGTTGTTTGGAAAGTAATTTTGTTTTTTTTTCCCGAGTGGCACTAGTTGTATTTTTAACCTGCGATTTCATTCTAAGCCATATTGTCATTATAAATTTGGATAACTGACATTTCAAGATTTATTTATTAAAAAAATTTTTTTGATTCTGTGCAGTTTTTTTTTTGTGTGTCATATCAAAAATGAAAAACAAAGAGGAACATTTTTGGCATATTTTGCTTTTTTTATTACCAAAAAGGTAAGAATGCTATTCAAACAAGAAAAAAATTTATGTGAAGTATATGGGGAAGATATGTTAACAGAATGCCAGTGCCATAACTGGTTTGCAAATTTTTGTTCTGACAATTTCGATACTAAAGATGCACCATGTTCTGGAAGGTCAGTTGAAGCTGATGAAGACAAAAAGATATTGGTGAAGCCGACTGCTGAATAACAACACGAGAAATTGCTATGAGATTGATTTTGTCAAATTCAGCCGTTTGTGACCAGTTGAAACAACTTTGTTTCATTTCAAAACTCAATAGTTGGGTTCCATACGTTTTCAAGGAAAGAGATTTGTTCCATTGCATTGACATCTGTGATTTGCTGCTCAAACATGAAGAAAATGATCCATTTCTGAAGCGAATCACAACTGGCGATGAAAAATGAATTGTTTATAACAAAGTTGAACACAAGTGGTCATGGAGCAGAAGAGATGAGCCAACTCAAAGCACTTCAAAAGCAGACATTCATCAAAAAAAAGTGATGCTCTGAGTTTGGTGGGATTTCAAGGGAATTATTTTTTTTGAACTTCTGAATTAATTGCAGAATTGTCAGGTAGAAGTGTACTGCCACCAATTGGACAAATTGAGTGGTTCCATCAAACAGAAGAGGCCAGAATTGATTAACAGAAAAGCTGTAGTATTTCACTATGATAACACCCAACCTCATACAAGTTTGATGACTCACCAGAAACTGTTACAGCTTGGATGGGATGTGTTACAGCACCCACCATATTCACCAGATCTAGCACTCTCCAATTATTACTTGTTCTGGTTTTTACAAAATTTTTTAAATGACAAAATATTTAATTCAAATGAGGATGTGAAAAATCATTTGGTTCAGTTTTTTACAAGCAAAGATCTTATATTTTGTAAAAACCAGAACAAGTAATAATTGGAGAGTGCTAGATCTAGTGAATATGGTGGGTGTGGTAACACATCCCATTCAAGCTGTAACAGTTTCTGGTGAGTCATCAAACTTGTATGAGGTTGGGTGTTATCATAGTGAAATACTACAGCTTTTCTGTTAATCAATTCTGGCCTCTTCTGTTTGATGGAACCACTCAATTTGTCCAATTGGTGGCAGTACACTTCTGAATTAATTGCAGAATTGTCAGGTAGAAGTTCAGAAAAAATAATTCCCTTGAAACCCCACCAAACTCAGGGCATCACTTTTTTTTTTTGATGAATGTCTGCTTTTGAAGTGCTTTGAGTTGGCTCATCTCTTCTGCTCTAGGACCACTTCAGAAATTCTACAAGCAAGGAATCATCCTAGTGTCAGAAAGATGGCAAAATGTTTTGGACCAAAATGGTCAATATATAATTAAATAAAATATTTATATACTATAAAAATATTGTTGTTCATTTTCATGAAAAAACGAAATTACTTTCCGAACAACCTTATATATTGTCTAATAATGGAACCAAATGAACAAAAAGCATAGTTTAAGTGTAAAATTGGAAAATATTACATAGCAGTTTTGGGAAAGAAAATTATTTTCTAATAAAAAATGCCATAAATTCAGATATTATGTCTGATTAGTTTTTCTTAATGTTATTTCTCCATCATTTGTTAATAATACAATGCCATTCCTATCACATATCATATGTTAACTATACGTGACAAGGCCAATCAGACTGTAGAGGAAGGGGATAAACAAACTGGGCTCAGAAATTATATTATATTAAATTATACGTATATGTATTCTGAAACATTTTTCTAATTTATCTTGTAGGCTGCAGAACGAGTTCAATTAGAATTAACATCCTTAAGGAAGGGTGAGAAGTTAGATAATTTTAAAACGATGGCTGCCATATCTGAAGATCTATGTAAAAATGGCACTGTCTGTTCCCATCCTGCACTTGGTTTCTGAGACAACCAAGAAAAAAATAATTTTTGTAAGTAAGAATATATTTACCAATCTGTCAAATGCCCATATTATCTATTTGAAATTTTTATAAGTTACTGAAATGTACTTTTTTAAATAATGTATTTAATAATTATTACAATAAAAAGTTTATTACTGTATTTACTGAAAAATTATGTACTGTCAATATTAATTCAACTAGAAATTACCCGCTCATATAAATAAGCGGAAATATACTGTTGTGATCTAATCTTATATATTTTTGTAAATAAGAATATATTTACCAATCTGTCAAATGCCCATAATATCTGTTTGAAATTTTTATAAGTTACTAAAATGTACTTTTTTAAATAATGTATTTAATAATTATTACAAATAAAAAGTTTATTACTGTATTTACTGAAAAATTATTTATTGTCAATACTAACTCAATATTAGATAGATTATTCATGAAAACAAAATGCAAAGCTGAGTCTTAAAGAAAATACTTTCATTAACATTAAAATAATTTGTTAAATGCTGAAGGAAAACCATTTACAGGTCTTTCTCATGACAGTTCATTACAGTGACAACAAACCTTCTGAATTAGCTGATTTTATTTCAGTTTAAGAATATTATATTTCAAGAAATGATTTCCATATAGAAATATACCTTAATAATCATATTTGGAAAATTTTGGTTGGTTTTATAGCAATAATATTACCTGAAAAAGTGAGTTATATATATATATATATAGAATCTACACCAGGGCTGTCCAAAAGGTGGCCCGTCAAGCCATTTTGTGCAGCCTGCGAGGCTTTCACAATTTGTGATATAATATTACTTTTTAATGTTTTTTCACTTTTATTTATCACTTTTTAAGAGATTAATAAAAGAATTATAAAATTGAATTATATTAACTCAATTAATTAATTTTTCTTAATTATTAGCTATTTTTTATGTTTTAATATAATTTCCAGTAGAGTCGCATTTAAAGATATCATAATGAGACGCTTACATTCATTCTCGTTCTTCACTTTACTGTTTAAAAAATTTTGTTTTGAAAATAAAATTATTTAAAAAACACCGATGAATTTCAGTGAAAAATTTATAAAATTTTGCAATTGAATAAGCATCACTTTTTACTCATTACCTGCAATTTTATAATACAATCTGGAATCTAAGCAGAATAAAGAGTAAAAAAATTAATATTCCTGAAACTATATTGGAAAGATGAATTAGAAAAAAGAAAGTAATAATGTTTGTAAAATAATTTATATATTAAAAAAATGTTATCAAATTGCAATTAATGTTGTAAATAAATACTGTATGTTTCAGAAAAGCTATTATAAAATTATTATTAAAATTTGTTACGTATATTATATAGATAAGTCTTAATATTTGGTCTCAGTTATTATTATAAGGGGTTTTATCATGAAAAAGATTGCTATTACAGCTTTCAGATCAAACTTCCGAGTTTTTACGATCGAAAGGCGGCCATCTTGGTCAACCCAAAGCCGGCTTCAAGTTTAGTGACGTCATGCCATCTCCATCTATCTCTTACTTCCATGATTGCGACTGTATTTTAGTTATTTTTTGGTTTCTAGCACTCACCATTTCAGTGACTGTGTGACTGTTGTTGTGAGATTCTGTTTTAATTTTACTTTACTGCTTAATTTAATGTTATTTTACGTTTTAATTTAATTTTTATTTTACCGTGAGTTCGTTGCATTTGTGAAATGAGTGAGAAAAAGCGTAAAATAGAAAATGAAAATCGACTATATTAGTAGCGGTGGGGAAATGACTTTTTCATAACAAATCACATGGGTAAACTGCTTTGTTTAACGAACGTTTTCCTAACTTTTGTGATTTTGGTCGGAAAGTAATATCAACGTTTGGTAGTACTTATTTGTGTGACAGTGCATTTTGTAACATGAAGATAAAGAATCGATTCAGAACCTGCCTTGGAGATTCTTCTCTTTTACATATTCTGCGGATGGCTACTTTAATTTTATTTTATTTTTATTTTACCACAAGTTCTTTGCATTTGTGAAATGAGTAAGAAAAAAATGTAAAATAGAAAATGAAAATCAAGTGTATTAGTAGCAGTGGGAAAATGACTTTTTCATATACAAATAACATGGATAAACTGCTTTGTTTAATGAACGTTTTTCTAACTTTTGTGATTTTGGTTGGAAAGTAATATCAACGTTTGGTAGTCTTATTTGTGTGAAAGTGCATTTTCTAACATGAAAATATTTAAAGAATCGATTCGGAACCTGCCTAGGAGATTCTTCTTTTACATATTCTGCAGATAGCTACAATTTTTTTAATTGATTAAAAATCTTTATGCAAAGATTTTATTCAATTTTACTCAAAAATCTTTGTGCAAAGATTTTTGGGTAAAATTGAAGCATTTTTATTTAACAGTTATTATTTTTCCCTCTGGCTGACTAATCATCATCATCTCAGACTCGTTTAAATTCTTAGCGAGTTTTATATTTCACAAATTCAGTTATAGACACTCCTCTGTAAAAATGCTTTTAAACAAATATTTAGTAATTCGGTGATTGTTTAATTCTATATGCAAAAAAGTTTTGATATTTGAACGCATTTTGTTGTAGAGTATAATAATATAACTAATTCTAAAAAGAAAAGAGTTTTGTTTTCTTTAATTACCTCCTTTTAAAATCGTGGAACATTTTTTTTATAAATAGTCGCTACTATAAATAAATATTTGTACATTAAAATGAAGAAAAGCAAAAAAACTGCCATAGGTGAGAAAATAAATCAACTTGATAAAATAATTATTTCAACATATTACATAACTTTCATTTTTTAGCAATTGAGCCTGATTCATAATACATTTTTGTTTACTGTAACTTTGGCCTTTTCGTGATTTTAGAATAGATTTTTAATTCTCATTATATATTAACTTCGATACTTATTTCATAAAATTTAGAATTTTCTATTGGTTTCCATCTGTCACCACAACAATTCTGTATCCATATTGTACTTCTATCTGTATTTCTTGGAAATATAAAGAGCCGGAATTCTTTTGAAGAACTGTTTGTACAATTCGAAGCTGAACAATCTCCCACATCAGCAGAAAAGTGCGCAAATCACTATACGAACGTACAGCAACTACTGACCAAAAATGGCAGCCGATAGTATACCCCTATTTAGAGCCTTAGTTTAGAAAGTGCCGTCACAGTTCACTCTAGGGCTCTAAATAAGAGGTATGCTCATCCGCCATTTTTGGTCTTCGCACATTCATCGTTGCTGCTGCTCGCCCTCATTTATCATATTGAATAGGTAAATAAATACTTTTTTATATTTTTTAGCTGTTTATATTTTATAACTTTTTGTTAACATGTTTATTGGTGAATGGATGTAAATACCCATTCCTTGTAATTTATGCGTTCCGTTTGTTGAAACAATAGCGTATCAAGTACCAAAGCCCATCCTTTTTTTGTAACTTCGGCCCGCCATATTTCTAGTAAACATGGCTAAGTCCCTCGAGTTCATTATAATTGGACAGCACTGGTATAGACCAAGTGTATATGACAAATAGGAATAAATTATATGAGAATTTTTTTAAAGTGGTATATTTATGCATTTGGTTTGTTGAGATAATAGCGTATTGAGTACCAAAGCCCCTCCCCCTTTTTTGTAACTGCGGCCCACCATATCTCTAGTAAACATAGCTATGGCCCTCGGTTCATTATAATTGGACAGCCCTGATCTACACCCAATTCTGTGAATTTCAATGAATAATCTTTCAGTTGCCCATCACAGGTATTAATCAGCCCATGATAGGTTCTAAAGCTATTACTACCATCCAAATATGCAGAAAAAATTTTTAAATGTGATTTTAATTTAAAATGAAAAATAAATCTATTACTGTATTACTATTTGATTTTTTGCCTATTTCCTCTTGTTGAGAAAAATTCCTGATCGATAGAAATGCAGGCATCCTATATATCCTTTTGAGATTCAGTAGTATAATTAAATTAACTAACCAATCACAAAATTTGATTATAGGAAATTTTGTGATTGGTCAAGTGATCAGTTGACAATTTAATCAATAAAAAAACTGAAAATAATCAACATTTATAATCTACATCTCATGAAAGAAATTAAATAGAAATAGTCCTAACAATTTTTACATTTAAAACAGCATTATCAAGGAAATCTCTTTCCTCATACAAGTTATCAGCCAGATTCACCACACGGAAACTCTTCAATTTTCCATCCTGGGAGTCCAAGCTTTGATTTGCAGGTCCTACCCCTTAGAAATATTTATCATGGATCTGGGCTTGACTCGTCGATCCCTATCTTCTACAATCCGACCGACTCTTCCACAGTGGTGGGCAGCCTGTGGAAGGGCTTATTTTGCCTTGCCATTTAGTACTCTACTTGAGTGGAAAATGGCAACAAGAAAACAATTATAAAATAACAACAACATACTCTACAGTTATAAGCAAGCAAAATTAGTATTCAATGCAAGGAAGTACCAGCTAAAATTTCTTTTATTATAATTGCATATGATTTTATTTTTGCTACAAATTAATTTTTGTATGTTTTTGCCTGCATAATATTGACAGGGATACAGGCATAATTTTCAGTTATGGAAAGAATAAAGTAAAATAATATTAGTAAAGGCACACCGAAATTTGTTGAATGTTCTGAGTTTAGATGAGGAACATAACTTTTTTATTTATAGTATTATATATATATATGGGAAATTATTAGAATTACTATAGAAATTTTTGAATGCACACCCATCACAGTCAATGAACTCAATTTTGCTGTCAGGATCGAAAATAATATCACATCAGATTTTAATTTTTTTTAAATTAATTTCAACATGAAGTTATGATAAAGGATTTTTTGCTGTCAGGATCGAAAATAATTTCACATCAGATTTTAATTTTTTTTAAATTAATTTCAACATGAAGTTATGATAAAGGATTATAACGCTGCAGTTTGTCAAAATTAATAACAACATAGATTAATTTGTAAATAATAAATTGAAACTTTCCTAATAAATGCTCAAAATCAATTTTCGGAAAAAATGATTGAGCACCTGTCATTAAGCCTACCTAACCCTGTTGCTTAGAAAAAATAAATGGAATCGTCCAAAGCTCCGCAAACTCGAATTCGCGCCTGTACTGATTAATTTCTTTGGTTTGTAAGTATTGTAATGAAGCCGAACATCTTCCGCTTAGGTGACAAACTTTTTGGAACGAACTGTACGTCATATTGAGATCAAACAGAAAAACATAGAAATAATTTTAAGTGAAACGTACTGTACAAGAGTATATAAGATCACCATTTTATTGTCTGTGTGTTTTCCTTTTTTTAATAATATTGATGATAATATTAATTAGATATGTGCGAACATAAATTATCGAGTTCGAGTTTTATCTTTAATGATTTTTTATGATGATAAAAGTTGAATATACTTAATTCTGAACTGATTAAAGTTGAATATACTAATTTCTTTTAGCTCTTTCATCATATGATAAAAAATTCACCAGTATTTGAGTCTGTGTCTATATTTTTATATAAAATTTTATAAACTTAATTTACTAATAATATACTTTTCCTGTGATTTTTGTTTTCACCATGGATAATTTTCACTAACTATATAGCTTTTAATGGTAAGTTTTGAACGAGTAAATTCAACGCTGATTTTGATAAATAAGAATGAAATAACTTGAAAAACTTTTTAAGTTCACTATTTTTGATCTTTATTAAATATAACAAAATAATATGTGCTTTCATAATAGCAAACTCTATTATAACCTCAATTAGCGAAATGGTGTCTAATCACAAAAAAAAAAAAATTTAACGCGATTTTAATGTACCGGATTATAAAGTACTGTTTAAAAAATGCCGGATTATAAAGTAAATTTTGTGCCGGATTATATGGGCTCACAGATTAGTTGAAACAGATAGGATACTCATAGACTATTGTATACAAGAAAGGAATGAAGCGCCTCTATGGAGAGTACTTGAAATGAACTCAATTATTAATAAAAATGATGTTTTAATCTATTGAAAATTTTAATTATAAAAATTTTTTATAATAAAACTGCCATAAGATTCGCAGAAATAATAATAACCGACCTTCCCGTAATAAATCATAATATGCCATAATTTCGTAGAAACAATAATAACCGACCTTCCATTATCTATAACAAAAGTGAAATGAGTAACGCCAAGTACTGCCAATAGTGGCAGCACTTTCGAACAAGCGGAGTGTCCCATCTGTATCAACTAATCTGTGATATGGCTATACAGAAGTTCGAAATTTTCGAGCCAAGTCGAATTTTATTTTGAGATTCGACTCGATTCGAATTCCAAATAATTCGCACATCTTTAATATTAACCTATCAATTCTAATTTTGATATATTAAAGATGGCGAATGTTCAAACCTCTGAAATATTTTTTTAATATATTTGAACTGTGTTAAATTTTTATGAAATTTAATACACAGTTCAAAAAGATCAAGATGGAAAAAAATTTGGTTGATGGTTTCACTGAACCATCAACCAAATTCTTAATTTCAACTGTTTAAAAATGGCGAATATTCAAATATTTCTCTTTAAATAAATTTTGAATTATTTGATTGAATTTTATACAATTTAGCACCATGGTCAGGCTAATCCAATTTGAAATTAGATTAATCATGTAAGTTCATCCATTTAAAAAAATGGCTGACGTTCAATCTTCTTAGGTTTCTCTGTTATAAGTATTTAATAGATTTTTTATGCCATTACATTTAATTTCTTATCTTTAATAATTCCAAAATAAGTGACACGTGGGAAAGTAGATGATTAGTTCTTTCAGAAATGCTTATTAATACAATTATTTTATTGACAATAATTATAAATAATGATTTATTTATTTTAATTAATATTTAATATCATTAACTTATTTCATCAACATTAATTTAATCGAAATCAAAATTAATTCAATCTTTTTGCAATAAAATAAATTCGTCAAAATATGTAATTTTGACGAATTTATTTTATTGCAAAAAGCGAATTTAATATTTAGAAAAATCGCAAAAATACGTTTAAATAATGACAACTTTAAATGCTATTAAAATGTCCTAATGAAATCTTATTTTAAATCCAAATACGAAGCATTGCAAACAATGATATATTCAATATAAACGATGTATGTTATTGTGAAATTAGAAAATCGATTTATTAGTCACCTCACGTATCTTTAAAATATTCTTTAAAGCCAATACAAAAGCTAAAATTTTCGCATATCATTAATCAAAACATTACTTCAAAAGAAAATAAAATTATTAAAAAAAAAAAAAGAATTCAATTTTCAAATGCATTTCAGTCTAAATTGAATCCATTGTTGTATTTATGCATAACAATGGGCTTTCTTCTGACATAACAATAATACTGTGTTCGGTTTGCACAATAATTCATTTACTATGCTAATTCCAGTCAATGATAGCGAAATTTTGGTGATAAGATACCCTTACAAGAATGGCTATTTTTGTGCGAATCAATGGTCATAGAGACAAAATTTCATACTTGTAAGGGAATGGCATGGTATCATTGCTCTGAGGACGAATTTCTCTTTGAATCTGGAGAATGCACCCGAAAAATAATAATAAGATAAGCAGAAAGCATATGGAAGGTGCTTCCATCTCTGGAATGGATCTGTTATCAGCTGGAATCGACAGAAATGATTATGAAAAATAAGCTGTAAAGAGGAGGAGGCCAATATTAATTTTAAAATATTTAATAAATAACTGACAGGAAAAAATTTCTCATATTAAATAAAAAAAATATGGAAAATTTTAATTTAGAAAATATTTATTTCAGCATTATAAAAAGATACATTTTATTCAAATTATATCCTGAAAATTCATCTTAAATATAATATAAATTTTACAATCTAAAAAATAAGTGAAATATCAGATAAATCGATTTTGGAGTTTATTTTGAAACATCCTGTAATTTATTCACAGAATTTTTCACAAAATCTCCAAAATAAATATATCTGATTTTCATTTTGTTTAACGTTATTTTCGTGAAATTTTTTCAAATAACAATTTACATATTATACTTGAACTGAATTTATGAATATCAAAATCCATACATTACTTTCTGTAATATAAAAATTTAACTAAGAAACTTCCATTTTCTTTTTATCTTTATAGCATTTATTTTCTATCCTATATTTAGCATAAATTTATTTAATAAATGATCTAAGTTCTATATTTGATGAGTTTTGGCATTCAGAAATTTTTTATAATAATATCTTTCCAGCAAACTTTTGCAAGCAGGACATCTTTATGAAGTAACAATTTTTCATGGCAACAAAAATGAGATCCTGGAATATACATACTTAAAATAAATTTTTCATATCTCAAAAAAAAAGGAAGTTTATCTTTTTTCTTTAAATTTTAATTATATTATCTCTTTACTGAATTTCATAAGAAATTTATCCGTCTTATAATTCGCAAATTAAGGAGAAATCTAAGAAATAATAATTCTAAATGTCCGCCATTTTTAAATGGTTGAAGGTAGAATAACTGACATGTGAATGTCATTTTGAATACAATGTTCTTACTATTAAATTTCATAAAAATCTGATAATATTGTGAAATTATCTGAAAAGTTTGTCCGTCATTTTTAAATGATTGAAACTGAACAATTTTTTAATTAAGAAAAAAGTCATTTGTAATGGTCGAAAAATGATTTTTTCGACCATTAAAAATGACTAACTAATTAGCCGAGAAAATTATTTGAGAGGTGATCAGGAAACTCATCTAGTAAAACTTTGTAGGGAGGATTTCTTCTATTTTATACTTGAAACTACCGATTAATGATAATTTTTGTTTTAATTTTTATCTATTTTATATAGTACTATTATTATATACATAAAGAAGAAAGAGTATGATAAAATATTTATAATAAAAATTATTAATTATATGAACTCAAAATTTAAGAAAATAATAATAAAGTTGAGATTTCAATAGAAGAGACAATTAGTTCTTTGGATCTTCCCTGATAGGAAGACAGAATGGTGATCTTGTTAGCCGTTTTTTTCCAAAAGAAAACAGTTCTAAAATACAATTGAAAGAGAAAAATCTCTCAGGATGTAAATCAAATAAATCCAATATAAAACGTATAAAACAAATAAAAAATATAATAAATCAAATAACATTAAATTAAAGAACTGACAGCTCAAATATAAAAAGTTCGACAAGCAACAACTTTTGATGACTAATAATTTATGAGATGAAGGATGTTTTCAAGAAACATCTAATTATTAATTGATACATTTTTTTATGTAATTATCAACAACAAGTTTCTGATTAACATATATTTTATAATTTTTTTTTTTTAACTGACTTTAGTAGGCTAAGTATAATCAATACATAAATACTACTTAACACTTCACATGCATCCATTTTAATAACTTAATTTCCTACTTTAAGTAATGCCATGTAAAACTAATATTAGCAAGTTTTTCTAATCTTTCGATATAACATAATTAAAAATCAAGACAGAATTAAAATAAATTAAGATCCGGTTATTATTTTTTTTTTTATATTGTATAATAAGTTTTTCTAATGCAATATTTAGGCTAACAGATAAAATAGGATAGTTTTCTGATATTTATATTAAAAATTTCTTTATCCGTCAATATATATTTTTCTTCTTTTCATTATAATCATAAAAATATAACTGTAGTGATTCGTTATAATTGACTGCATTTCTAGCATGTCCAAAACTTTCTTTCCAATTGAATTGTCCATCATCAAAATTCTAAACTTTCAAATACTCGGAATGAATATAATCTTAAATTTATATTAAAAATTTCTTGAAACAGATCCCGTTTACAGTTCTATATTCATTTATTAACATATTTATTTTAATGATTTTTCGTAAAATATGAGTATTCTACTTTACGAATATGTTCACTATTTTCTAATGATTAAAAGATTTGAAAATAAAGTGTCACCAAAGTTACTTTCAATGGCTTAATATTCCAATAAGTTTTATAAAAATCTATCATAAATTTCTAAACTTATTGAAAGAAACATTAGAAATTTCAAAGTCCACCATTTTTAAACAATTGTAGCTATTGTGTTAATTGTGTGTGTTCAAGAGATCTTTCATGTTTTGATATTCCTGATAACTTCATTAAAAAAAAAACTAATTCAAACGCTAATGAAATAATGTCTCAAAAGTTTGAATGTCTATCATTTTTAAATGGCTGGAAATATAAGTTTTAAAATCCATTACCACGATTCTTTTTAATGTTAGAATATTCCTACTGATCTTTATAAAAATCTACTGATTAGTGTAAAATTTATTTTTAGGAACATAACAATCTGATAAACTTAAAAAGCCTCATTTTCTTTTGGAAAATAGATTTATACCTTTTTCAAAGAAAGATGACCTGCCTTATATGGTAAAGAGCTTATGGATTGCTAAGATCGAATCATCCCATAGAATAGCCGGTTTCTGTTTCGTTCGTCCAATAACAGTTTATCTTTTATCATCGGTAACAATTTGAAATGTTTATTTTCTTTTAAAAAATTGTCGAATTAATACTTCATATTTCATGGTTGTGCTATTAAATATTAAACTAAATCTCTAATTGCTTAAAATTAAATAAATACATCGAATGATGTCACAGTCCTTTAGTATTTAGCAGTAATGGCGGATAGTATAGTTGTTTGTAAGCGAGGCAAAACATTGCACAGTCAAGCTAGAAATATTATTTTAAACTTATATAAGTATTTTGGAAGGCAGAAATCTATTCAAAGGGACATTTTTAACGAAACTTCACTAGCTACTGGTGTTTCTATATCAACAATTAAAAGAATTGTAACTGAAGGAAATTTTTAAAATAAATTTTCAAATTTTAATTAATTTTAGCATTTATAAAGTAAAAATTGAAATATTTTAATCTGATTACTATATTTTAATTCAAATATCAAGTCGAAAATGGTAATAAATTCTCTACTGCGATCCGTTTTACATCATATTACTTATCGTTAATCCTAATTGAAAAGACTTGTCGATCATCGAATTTGGCCTTGAAAGTTCTTCTTTCTTTGAAAAGGGTATAAATGTATCTATGCTAAACGTTATTTTTGATTTTAGTACATATGTTACAGGACAAACCTGAATTCAGGAAATACTAGAATTTCCTAGCAGAAGTGGCAAACAGTTAAAATAAAAGTCTTCATTTCTCATGCATGCCTGCTCAGAGTTCGATATTTGACAGCAGAAATGTCTTTCTTTAGAGAATATTCGCAAGGATAAACAAATCTCATTGAGGAAGGGTGCAATCTGCGAGTGGAAGCGCGCAGGGCTAAACTCGCTTTCAATGCACGAAGCATTGCATATCTAAATTATGTTTGTGTAAAAGAATAACATTTTGTGTAATTCTAAATGCCAGAAAAGCCTACATTGCAAAAATAAATAAGAGGCAACTGGTTGTGTTTTTCAACTTTTAAATTTTTTACTTCGTATTTTATGTTGAACTTCGACTAATAAAAGTAACAAAATATTTGTCCATAAAAAATTGCCAATTTCAGTTCTTTAAAGTCAACCATGTAATAATGAATGAGAGTTAGCTCTATTTCGATTTGTCTTATTTCATTTTCTCAATATAAAATAACAATGAAATTGTTATTTCCTATCAAGTAATAACAATATGCATTATGTTCATTATAATAATGTTTATAATCAATTCATGTTTTTAGTCAAATAATCAACAAGTTTTGTATTCAAGGTATTAGCATAAATACAAAAATAAAAACAGTAGTTCTTATTTATTTTTGTAAGATAGGATTTTGTGGCATTTAGAATTAACAAAAAATGTTATTCTTTTGTCATAATTTAGATACACAATGCTTCATGCATTGAAGGCGGTTTAGCCCTGTGCGCTTCCACTGGCACAGATTGCAGCCTTCATCAATAAAATTTGTTATCCTTCGAATATTCTCTAAACATCTAAAGAAAGAAATTTCTGCTGTCAAATATCGAATTCTGAGAAGGAATATATGAAAAATGAAGACTTTTGTTTTAACTGTTTGTCACTTCAGGTTTTGACTAGGAAAAACTAGAAATTCTGGACTTTGAATAAAAAATGTTCGGGGCTCCAAAATAAAAAAGGAAGATGAAGAAGAAGAAGAAATGTTCGGCATTTCAAGTTCATGTTCGGCAATTCGAGTTCGGCCTAGGAAATACTAGAACAGAACTATCCTGACAAGCTTTTTAGTCAATCACAAGCCTCTGACCATCTTCCGATCAATTCGCTTTGTTAAACTTCCACTTTACAATACGAAGTAAAGGTGATCTGTATTCTTGTTGAAACAAGAAAAGTGAGGTTATCGCTAAGTATTTTTGTTCTGTGTGTCTTTTATCATTTATTAAGTAATAGCAGATCAGATCAATCGATAGAATATAATAATATATCAAAAACAATAAATGAAGATTATTTCGATTAGTAAGCAAAAGTTTCTTAGACAAATGTGTTTACAGGTTCAAATGTCTTTTATTTCTTTATTACATTGCTCAGGTCCGGACAACAATATATCGTTCGGCTTAAAGGGTTAAATTTATTAAAAAATAAATGACTTCCTTCAATTATTTAATTTTTTTTCTTTTTTAACCATAATTAAGAGCGTAGAAAAGAAAATTAAAACTAAACATTACCATGATGAATGGGAACATGATTTCTTTTTCCATGGATTATGGAAAAAGAAATCATGTAGGGCCTAATATGTAATTCAGTTGTTGCTATTCCAAAATATGGAAATATCGAAAGATATTTTCAAACAATGCTTTCCAATTACGAAAATGAATATCCAAAAGACTCCGAAATAAGCAGAGAAAAATTATAGATTTAAAATCGAACTTACGTTCATCACAAAATATGTTCAAAAAATTTTAAGATTATCTCTTTTGTCATATAATCCAAATTTTGAATCAGTTGCAAAATCTATACAATGCCAAATATTGCATTAAAATTTTTGTTTATTTTACTTAATAAATTTTGAATTATACAAATATTAAATGAAATTTTTAATTTTGAATTATTTTGTATTTTTATTCTCTGGATATCGGTAGATCGCTATATCGCTCTGGTGAAAAAAGTAGCTTATTGTCATAAAAAGGTTGGGCAGCCCTGTACTTGAACATCTAATAAGCGTTAGGACGTTCTCGTTTTGACTAGAAAATTCTAGTATTTCCTGAATTTAGATTTGTCCTGTAACACACATATCAAATTTGATTGAAATCGGTTGAATAATACGATCTGTAGAAAAGGTTCACGATGAAAAGACTGTCTACTTCCTTCATTTTGGTCCTATTCAGCTGATTTTTCAGAAAGCTTTAAATAGCATAAGGAACATTTACATTCCAGATTTGGTCGAAATTGGTTGAATGATGTGATACAGATATTTATAGAGAAGAGAATCATCCTTTTCTACAATCTTTTAATTTTACCTAATTGGGCCAAAATTTTATGATGATTTTAATTGAATACAATAAGCCTATATTTAAAATTTGGTCAAATGCAGTTAAACAATGCGACGATAAAAATCGGTGTTTATGGAAAGCAGATATATTATTTCCCCTTTTTATGCTGATCAGATAATGCTGAAATTTTCAGCTGAACTCAAACAATCTAAAGCACACTTATATTACAAATTTCAAGAATATCGATTAAACAATGTGATTTGCAGAGAGGAGGAGAAGAAGAAAAACGATGCTTTTTTACCTCCAATATAGCATTTTTTAAACTGCTTTAATTCTTTTAATAATTAGATTTGAAGCTTTGAACTTGGTAGTATGTGTCCTATTGAATACTTTTCTTGAATAAAATTGCCATAATAATATATAACTAAGAACAAAAGTTACAGTGAAATGAATTTGACCGTAATGATTCCTGTAATAATAATCGATCAGTGATTTCTATATTTGGCTTAGACTCATTATTATGCCTCTTGATATTCAAAAATTTACATTTTATTGTGAGATAAGTTATATGAAAAATTCATATAATCAGAACACTTTTCAATTATATAATATTAAAGAAATTATTTATGAGTAATAAATATAAGATTGTTAAATAGTAATTAATATAGCATTTTCAAATAATTTAATTCTTTGAAAATTATATTAATATCTGAATAAGATATAATATTATATATAAAATTACATATAATATCACATTTCACTAAAATATTCAAAAAAGGTTTGGATAAAATCCCAAAAGAAAATTAAAAAGAGATGATACATTATAATCTTAAATAAATTAAAATCAATTTAAATTTTAATACATAAAAATAAGATTAGCAAAATAAAAAAAAATATATAAAAAAATCTATTTATAATGTTTTAGAAGTATATGTACATTTCAAGCTATTAAAATACTGCAACTTCAGTTTTTTAAAACTATATGATCAGCTAAAAATTTGTTGGCAACTAAACACTATCTATTTGTAAAGTAGCACATAGCCTATATTACAAAAGATTTAAAAATAAAAATTATCATAATAAAAGTTTTATTATATGAAATGGAAATTTATTTATGTAACAGTTGTAACAATATAATCAGTAGCCTGTAAATAAATTTTCTTATTTGATTATAAAAAATTAAATGAAGACGGCATACGATATCGGTCTCGGCATTCCTGCTGAACCGCTCTTCCGATCTTAATTAACAGTTAACTGTTCATTAAAACATTAAATCATTGAATATTACAAAAAAAACTAGTGTTGTATAATGAACATAGTGTACATATATACATATTATAGAGCCAAGATATTAAAAGAATTTGAAATTTTTTAATATGAACTTTTAATAGTTATTCTAAGAAAGCCAATAATGGATATATGTGAGATATATTTTTCTTTTATGTAAAAAAATTTATTTTGAACAATTTGCAATAATTTTTAATTACACTGACGGAAACTGACAAATTAATAATTTAAATAATCAAAATTATTTAATAATTAATTTTGATTAAGATAAGCAATGTAATTACTTCAAAATTTACAAAAATTTATTGAAATATTGTCATTTTTATTAAAAACTTATATTTACTGAATTTACTTTATTTCAACAGTTTTTAATTTAATTTTATATAAATTTAAAATTTATACTAAAACATCTAATGTAAACAAATCAAAAAAAAAAAGAATCATCTCTTCTCATACATAAGCAACTATATATTCTTTACTTTCCTCTAATTGGACTCCCTGATGGTGTACTCCCATATCACTTTCCCATACTACACTTTGAGATGTACTATATTACACTTCCTGAAATGTAGTAGGTTTGGCAGGAAAAATAGGAGAAAGGATGGCAATAATAAAACAATAAAAATTCCAAGTCCCTTTTAATGATGGATCGTTGTTTACATTAGTATTTTCTCATTTTTTACAAAAATACAATGAAAATGAGGAAATACATCAATGATTAATAAAAATATTGACTGTTTTAATACAATTAAGCAAAATTTTATTATTATCTATAATACTTTTTCGAATTTTAATATTTTATTGTCTTATAAAAATTAATGTTTGCAAAAAATTTCAGTAATTAACTTTATTTCAACGTATAATTTGAATAACATGAACAGAGTAATCAAGATTATAGAGAAAGATAAGAAAAACTAATTTTCTAAAAAATATTTAATAATATAAGATTTTTGTAAAATACTTTTAAATAAGAAATTTTGGCCCGAAAACATTTAAGAACCATGATCAGAAACTCATAATACTCTTTTTTCAAAATTCTACTACACACAACTGCAATAAACTGATTAATGATTGGTCAAATTGCAATTGTAAAATTCCATTGTTTGTTCCTACCATGAGCAATAGCAACTGCAGCAGTGGTGTATCCAAAAGAGTATGGGGATGATCCACCCCAAGCACCAAGCTGAATGGGGGGCCAAGAACGTGAAATATTATTATTATTCATCAGATATTTGTATAAATATTTTTGTATCATTTTCAATTCTTAAAAATTACAGCCAAGTCTCTGTAGTCAAAGCACTATGCCACTCTGACACTTCCAGTAGTCCGACACTCTGCAAACTGTTGCACTGCCCACATGAAATTTTCATGTCATAATTTGTCAATGTGCGAGAGAGAGAAACTGACAAACAAATTATCAATCGCTATTCGTTCGTTGCACAGGCATTATAGTTGGACTAATTTTTAAGTTAAATACACTGTTTACTGTAAAATAGTGTTTTTACTGTATCAGTATTTGTTATTTATTTATATTTATATAATGTCACAAATTGGAAAAGTGAAAAATGAAAACACAAGACATTGGCTGTGGTTAAAAAGGAAGAAATAATTAAAAAAAACTTGACTTGGGAGAAAAGTTTAGTGATTTGATTTCATTTTATGGTATTGAACAAGTCACCATTTATGACATTAAGAAAAAAAGGGGGGATAAAATTGAGGAGTTTGTAAAAGATTTGAACATCAAGAGCAGTGACAGGAAAGTCTTAATAAACTGAGCATAATCATTTGTGTAATTCCATTTTTTTCATTGAACAACCAATAATCCAACAAATCTCTGAAATCTGATAAACCTCAGAACCATGTGTGTCGGATTAGGGAGACTATACTGTATTTATTATTGATATTTGTAGATATATATATATTTTAATTTTGTGCTAAATACCACATACATATACAATATGTAGATAGTTAATTTGAATTCAAATCAAAACATGTGAATTTTGTTGAACATTTTTCTTAAAAGTAAAATTAAAATGTGTTAAAAGTTGCAAAGTCGAGAATTCGAACGAATGTCAATAACAATAATTATAAACTAAGCCTAACGGTTCTAAACTCTGCAAATTCCAGAGTTCGGCCTCGCTCAATCCAAGTTAACTTCCTCACAACCGTAGGTAATCCCAGTTTACCCACGGGACGGTTCTAACGACTCTGCAATCCAGAGTTCGGCCTGAGCTCAGGTCTTTTTCTAAGAGTTCTAAAACTTAACGACTCTGCAAATTCCAGAGTTCGGCCTGAGCTCAGGTCTTAAACTAATTTCTACTTAAATATAACTAAACTACAAAACAATCTAACACAAAGTAACGTCTAACTGACGAAACAAACTAAATATCGGAACTCACACTAAAAGTACCAATTAAGTGTTAGCAGTAAAACAAACAAAAACGATGTTAGAACTTACACTAAAAATTGGGGGATCCACTCCTCCAGTTTCTCAGGAGAAGTCCGGCTTCGGCTCGTTGAACCCCATCCTTCAACCATTCAGTGATCCCATCATGACTTTGGCCAGTCTGTGATGGGTTCTGTAAATGAGATAGAAGAGATACAGTATATACCTCGTGAGATATGGCGGCTTAACCTACCTAACCTAACCTAATATAACGAATTCCCTGGCTAAAGTATTTATTTCACTCATGTCATTATTATTAATCTTAATAACCATAATTTCTTTCTGGAGCTTTTGTTAAACAACTGAAGGATTTTGAAAGATTCGAGAAATCACAAAATGTACAAGATTAAAAAGGTATTTTTATTAGAGCAAAAATAGTTTGGAGTCACGTTATAATATTTACGCCATTTATATTAATTTTTACTCTGAAAATATAAAAAATGTATAAATTGGTATATATTAAAATTCCTTTGAATACACTTGGTCGGACAAGATTAAAAAGGCATTTTTATTAGAGCAAAAATAGTTTGGAGTCACGTTGTAATATTTATGCCATTTATATTAATTTTTACTCTCTAAGATGACAATGAAAATATAAAAAATGTATAAATTGGTATATATTAAAATTCCTTTGAATACACTTGGTCGTCGACTTACGACCGTCCGCACTTATGACCGCAAAAAAATAAATTATAAATTATAAATAAATTAATAAATTAATAATAAATTAGACAACTGCGTGTACAATAACTACGGGAGCATCAGGCAACATATGCCTTCCTATAAATGACGGCAGTGCCCTCTCTCTCTCACATACGTTCAGATGCTTTCAAGCATTTGTTGCATGAGGTATATTAATTAAAATTAAATTTTAATTTTAATTTTAATTTCAGTAAATTTAAAAGATTATAAAAATAAATTATAAAGATGCTAAAGAGATTAGAAAGGTTAAAAAATATTGTTAATAAATATATGGCGACATACGACCAGATCGACTTACGACTTGTCAGTCAGAACGGAAGTCCGTCCTAAGTTGACGACCAAGTGTAGATGTTTCGAAAAATCTTTTATTAATCATTATACTTTATTAATTTTTGCTTTCATATATATAATTCGCTTTATGTCGTACGACCAGATCGACTTACGACTTGTCAGTCAGAACGGAAGTCCGTTGTAAGTTGACGACCAAGTGTAGATGTTTCGAAAAATATTTTATTAATCATTATACTTTATTAATTTTTGCTTTCATATATATAATTCGCTTTATGTTTCCTCAAAATTTCTCTCTTTATTTTTCACTTTATTGATTAATAAAGAGAATGTAAGAATGTAACTATTAATGAAGATAACTGAAAGAAATTCAATGCATACTTTTTATTTATATGCAGATTATATAAATTGCAGAGGAATTAGAAAACATTTGCTCAAAACTATTGATTCTTTGGTTAGTTTCTATTGGTAGAAACACAATTTTTATTTTTTAAATATATATTTTTTGACCCTTACCATTCATTAATGGAACGAAAGCATATATAAATTAAATTTACCCGTCCTTTTTAAATATATTTTTTTTTTGACCCTTACCATTCATTAATGGAACGAAAGCATATATAAATTAAATTTACCCGTCCATTAGATAAAATTCATATATGTTATTAAGTCCATTTTTGAGAACCAAGCCTATTGAAAATGAACAATATGAGTTAAAGCTGAATACCTAGAAAAAATTATCAAGAATATTGTATAAAAGTTTTGAAAATAAATTAATTTTTATAAAAAATAATTATTATTTTTGTTATCGTTTTTTTGTGTTCAGAATATGAATAACATCATAACTAAAGGTGACGAAAACTTGAAGAAAAGTGTCGAGAACGTGAAATGAGCGTAAAGGGGGATATTGATGATTCCTTAGGCGATTAGGAGGACGGAATGGTTTAATTTCATTATAAAACCTATATAAGTAATACAGATAACCATATATTATCCCTGCTTTAATGATTAGTGCTCTCTCGTGTCAATGTTGTAAATGAAAATATCAAATCTTAGAATGTTTCGATATCCATCATTTTTAAACGGATGAATGAATCTACGTGGTCAATTCCACTTAAAATTCGACTTTAAAGTCCTGATCACGTGTTAAATTTTGTAAAAATCAATCGAATTTATTAGAGGGAAATCTTAGAATGTTTCGATATCCATCATTTTTAAACGGATGAATGAATCTACGTGGTTAATTTATATCACTTAAAATTCGACTTTAAAGTCCTGATCACGTGTTAAATTTTGTAAAAATCAATCGACAGTCAAAAGTTATTACAGATAAACTTTTGAAATTCGAACGCAGCCATTTTTAATACTTGCAGATAAAAGGATAAGTGATGTGTCTTCGAGATCATATTGAATAGCATGATAATCTGGTTATTTTATAAACTTCCAATGAATAACTTAGGATATATTAAACAGAGATTTGGAGAAGTTGGAACGTCGTCATTTATAAACTATTACAGGATTAACTAATGAGGCAACAAGGTGACCTTTAATCAAATATCATGAAAATTTACTAAATAATTCGAAAGTTATTAGTGAAGAACAAGCAGAAATCTGAATGACACCGAATAGACATTCCGACAGATCTGACGATAGGCTGCTCCGTCCGTTGCGGATGGATCGAGTTACTGATTATAGTGATCACTCGATTATAGCTTATGAGATCACCCGCTCAAGATGATCTCATAAACTAAAAATTAAGATATGTTTTAGAGTGTTAATTTTTTTATGTTTAACTTTGTTGTACTTTTGAATAATATTTTAAGGCAGATATTCTACAGTAAAAATTTCTAATATGTAGTAACACTGCATATTAGAAGTTTTGCTATTACATTATATTATTTGACGGGAAATTCTAGTTATATTATCATTTTTAACTCATTATAATTTTTGTATGTTCGTTAATAAATACGATGAAATAAATTACATAATAAATTTAATATATAGAGGCAAACAAAATTTAATTACTTTCCTTAAAATGTCAATATTTTCATAACACAATTTTTCTCAGCAATTTTATCTCAAACATATAACAATAGCAGTCTTCTTCAGTTAATCATTAAAACAGTTTTTGTCCCCTTTTTGTATGCAGCACCACATTGTTTGTTATATAACGTACAGAAGATAAAGCGAGGGTAAGTTTTATTTAAAATTTAAAATTTTATTAAATTTCTTTGCGTTTACTTAAATTTTTTTTAACAAGATGCAATATATTTTTGGTTGGAATTTTATTATAGTTCAAATCATGCGTTCAACACCAGTAATAAAATTTGAGGAAAATAATTCAGAAGATGCAGAAGAAATGATGAGCGCATGGAAACCATTATTGCAGAGTATGTCTGTATGGGGTCTAAATTTTAAAAAACGGAGATTTTCCTTTTATAACATTATTGTATTAATGGCAATGAAAATTTGTTTTATTGCACTCACACCTTTAATAACTGAAAAGTTAAAAAATAATTCATCCATGTATGTTGTATTAGTATCTATTATCTCGTTATTACTTCCTCTGATGACCATAACTTCTTTCTATAGTTTTTTAATGAATAAGAAACGAATTTTGAAAATATCGAAAGAGTTGTTTGATATAATAGAAATCCTGAAAGAAGAAAACATTGCTGATAATAGTATTTTCGTTAGAGTAGTTTTAATTTGGGGCCACGCTGTGATAATTATAATTGGTTCAGTTTTTATCATATCTACTGTGGATTATGAAAATATAGCAAAGCATTGGTATACAAAAAGTTATTTTGGAATGAACGTTTCGGTTAATGTTTTATCATATATCATATTGACTTTGGTACATTTATATACAATATTTTTGGTACTTCCTCAAAATTTTCTGTTTCTATTCTTCACCTCATTGGTTAAGGGATTGGAAAATGCTTTCGAACAATTATTGAAAAATATATATATAATTGAAAATAATTGGAAAGAAATTCGTTTTATACCAGTTATTTATATGCAGGTCATCAGAATTTCAGAAGAAATCGAAGATATTTATTCACCTATTTTGTTTGTTTGGAGTATTTCTCTGGGAGTGAATATAGTTTTCGGTTTCTCAATTGTATTTGTTTCGTTATCTATGCAAGGAACTCTCGATATTTTTTCAATTATAGTGATGACTCTTTTTCAATTCTTTATTTTCACCGACTGTTGTAATTCAGTATCGAAAGCTACTGAAGCAGCAATGAAGGTTGGAAGACAATTATACGTAAATTCGTTACTGAGTAACGATGATCGTATGGAAAATTTTGCATATAATTTCTCTATGAAATGCATGCACGAATTGCCCTCATTTTCCGGTTACAAACTGTTTGGTATAAATCGCGATCTTATTCTGACCATTATTAGTCTGGTAATTACATACACCGTGATATTATGTCAGGTTGACTTATGAATATCAGAAATGATATTTATGCGATTTATGTTTTATATGTAAAAAGTGCATATTATTTGTTACGTATATAAAAAAATTAAATACAGTATATGCATTTTATATGTTTTATAATTTTGAGACTAACGAATATTTTATTATGGCACAAAAGCACTCCGTATATGCCAAAATATTCTTAAACTGCATTCATTAAAACGTTAATAATATTATATTTATTAACATTTTATATGTTTTATAATTTTGAGACAAACGAATATTTTATTATAGCACAAAAGCACTCCTTATATGCCAAAATATTCTTAAACTGCATTCATTAAAACGTTAATAATATTATATTTATTTATTATATTTTATAAATGTAATAATTTAGTTATTATAAATAAATGAGAATATCAGAAATGTTATATACTAATGATAGAATAATGTATTTCTGATCTATAATAATTCAAAATAAATTTGCTAAATTATTAACTTCTGTCTAACACAGTATCGAAAAAGTTTGTAATGAATGTGTGACTTAAAATTAATGAATCTTCTACTTTTCTTCCTCTGCAGACATTTCTGCAAATCAATTAATTCTATCGATTTTAATATAATTTCTGATTTAAATATCTCCTGATATTTTCAAGACAATCGGTTTAAAATGGGAGAAATGCGTGTGTATTTTCCATAAATATCTTTCTATATCTGATTATTTAACTGCATGTGATTAATTTCGGAATATAAGCATATTGTATCACAATTAACCTCTTCTGAAAAGTTGGCCTAATTGGACTAAAATTTAAAGTGTAGGAAAAGATGATTCGCTTATCTAGAAATATTTCTATAGGTCACATCGATTTCGAAAAAATATTGGAATGTAAATGTCATTTATGCTATTTAAGTCTTTCTGATAAAATTCAGCCATATAGAGTCAAACCTGAAAGGATTATGGGTTTGATTATGAGATACAATATTCTTTTACTTTAAACACAGAGCGTATCTCGTAATCGATTTCGATCAAATTTACTAAATAAATTTCTCTTATGCTACTATAGAAAGCACTGAATATATTATTATGCTACTAAAAATAAAAAGCTTATTTAGTGATGTGATAATATGTTTGAATATATTTCTAAGAAAAACGGTTTTGATTTAAAACATGAATGATAACCAATCAAAAACACCTCATATGCAAAAAATAAGCCAAATACAATATTAAGAAATTAGGATATTTGGATATGATATTTCAACGAAACTCTGACGTCAAGCAAGAAAATCGTGAAGGTTTAGCTGGTATAGTTGGTGGAATATCGAACCATATCCGTAGAGTACTCAAAAGAAGCTGTGTTAAAAGCTTATCGTCCTTGCAGAGGATCAGGCGAATTGTGAAGAAGAGGAATAGGCGGATGTGACTAGACAGGTGGAAAACAGAAAACTTTCCAATATGACCGACTGTATACATCCATTACAGTTGTAACGTTAATCGCATAGAAGAATTTAGATTATCATAACATTTACTGTAATCTTCGTTCATATCATAAAGTAGGCATCAGCAGCGAATTCAGAAGAAAAATGACAAGAAGACACCGTAACGCAAATACTTTATATTGTTAATATTATAATTTAAACCATTGCTGTATCTATATCATTTTTTGTATTTCTCCAAACGACAGCGCCAAGCCTTATAAGTTTTGATGTGCAAAGTAAATATTGAGCCTTTTACAATGATGATAAAAACTTAAAATATTATCACACATAAAAAATAAATATGTTTCTTTAAAAAAATATATATATATATTTAATGTTTAGAAATAAATTTATTAACCAAAATCGAATGCTACATGTAAAAATTAACAACAGAAAATTGAACTGCGGTCCCTTCTTTGTCACTTCGTGAACTATTCTTTGATCATACTGCGCTTTATATATACATTACTGTAGTGATTATATTTCTAAATTCAATGAAAATTAAAAAAAAAAAAATTTCTGATTCTCTATTTTTACCCCAGAAATATTTTCAAAGAACTTTCAATTAATTTATTTCAAAATTTGCAAAATTTCAAAACTTCGCGGTATCTATACGCCCCTTGGCGTTGTCGTTCGTCATACATCCAGCCGTAAGGATGGTGTAGCAATGGACAGGGGGCAGGTATTCTGATATCTCTCCCCCGAATCCACTATGCCTATGGCAACTGTGTCAAATTCGTGGACCGCATTACTGCCATACACAATTTTAACAGTTATTTATATTAAATATTTTAATCACTGAGAACAGAATACCTTCATTAATTCAGATAATGAATAAAATAAATTTAATTTCATCTTGCTTTTTAATTTACTTACAGAACGTACTTCAATATTTTCAAATTTATTCTTATATAAAGCTATGCTGTAATGCGTAAACAATTGAGATCGAAACCGATTTGAATGTTAAGATGCGACCTATTCAATATTGAATTGATCTTTATTTGACTATCTCAATATGGTATTTCCCTTAAGTGACTCTCGGTAAGAAACGAGTTTGACACCTGATCCATATAATCGCCCATAATAATTTGGCGACTTGATTGCATATAGGAAGTCTTAAATGCCAATAGTGTTCCAGGATTTCTTAACACCTTCGATCCTACTTACATCTCGATATGATTACACTCTGGACACACAGCGTTGCAAATACATGAAGATATAATTCTATTTATATATGTATAATACAGTGATACCTTGGTTAACGACGGCTTTGGTTAACGACGAGTTTTTGATAGAAACCAGTGTTTTGGTTAACGGCGCATGCTTTGGTTAACGACTCCTGATTATGTGAACTTCCGACAAAATAGTAGAAAACAGTGCCTTGGTTAACGACGCATGCTTTGGTTAACGACACCTGATTATGTGAACTTCCGACAAAATAGAGCTCTGTAAAACAGTTAACCATCACTTCCAGATTGTAGATTACCTTGGTTGCAGATTAACTGGGAATAATCTAAGTCTGAATAATTGGGAGTGTACTGTTTATTTATATATTAGAATCCTGATTTGAATAACAATATAGCTAAGGATTATAAAAGAACTTATGATATTATTAAAAAATATATGTTAATAATTTTAATTCCAATTTTAACATAAGTGTGATATTTCCTTTTTAATTATTAATATACCCCGTATCACGTGATTGCTAATGCCGGTGGCGGAGAAACGTGGGAAGTAAGTTAACTTTTAAACTAAAATATAACACGTTAGCATATAGGAAAATAACGATAAATAAATAATAGAGTGCATAATAAAATAAAAATAGGACAGGTCCAAGTTAACTTCCTCACAAAGTTAAAACAGATGTAGTTTTGGAGGGAGCAAAGGAGGCAAAAAAAAGGCTGCCCAGATACTAAAGATTCTGGGTATGCCATTGACTGGCAGTAATTGATCTTGAGTGGCATATGCAATCAACAGCACTTATAAATATCTACAAACAGCACAAATGAGTAAACCTAATAACTTCAAAATTTTATTAATAAGAAACGTTTTCTGCTCTTATTAGCCCTCATCAGCTCAAATTACAATCAGTTTTACTGTAGAACATAGAACTCAGAATCAAAATTAATAAGAGCTGAAAACGTTTCTTATTAATAAAATTTTGAAGTTATTAGGTCTGCTGTCTGTAGATATTTATATTATAAATAAGCTGTATAGAGCAGTAGACGTAATTTATATCAGTCAACAGCAGACAACAGATTAAAAAAGAACTACTGTTTATTTTTAAAAATGAGGAAATTGTATATTTCATGCCTATTAGCACTAAGTAAAAATAAATACCATCTTTGTTTCTATAATAAATATAAAAACAAAGATGGAATATTTAAGTTTAATTTTGTAAGCCCATATTTCTAACATCAATCAGATGGCTGCATGGTAAAGCAATTGTTTAATCAGGGTGTGAAATCAAGTTTAATTCTGAGAACTACATATCCAGTTTTTCAGGTGGGATCAGGACCAGCAGGTCTGGATCACTCCTGAAAAACTGGATAACTTCAATCTTCTGTTTGTTTGATTCTACTATGGATGTTAGCCAGTCTATGGTTGTGGATCAATGTGGCTGCTAACAAAAGTATTTCATATAATTCAGTGGCTTAATTCAATCTAATCTAACCAACTTTTAACAAAATAAATAATTATTTTTTTAATGCCACTTCCCAAATATTTGCTGATTATTACATAAAGGAATCCAATCCAAGCCCAAATATGAACTGCCTATATCTATTGTAGAGTCAGGACTTTACCATATGTAGATGAATGCTTGAGCCAAAACCATAAAAGTAATGGCTTATTTTCAAGGCATGAAATTTGTCTAAGTGAATTAATTTATTATACGATGGTTTAATGATATTAATTTATTTGCAAACATTTCAGAAAATATTTTTGAATTGAAACAAGAATCATCTAACTTTTATAAGAAAGCACTGAAGACAAGTATGGCAGCTATTTTTCATTTATATTATATGTTACTTTCATTCTTATAGAATACTAAGCAGTTGGGCATCCCAATATTCACTAAATGCCACCACATCTGTGATAATGATGGGCAATCAGGTGAAGGATGGGTTGAATGGGCTAAACCAGGATACTTAAAAAATATATGGATGTATGAGATCTGGAATTAAATAAAAATATTTTAGGGTGAAAACACAGCATGCTTCCTTCGTGATGACTATCTGGCCATTTACTCAACTGGCTGCCATTATTGGAAATTCTTTAATGATGGCCTTAGTAATTTAAACCATCGTTAGAACCCTCTGTATATATACATACATATTTCATTATTCTTATTTTTAATTTATTTATGCAATTCAATAAATTAATGACTTACATTTCTGTGGAATTATGATGATTGGTCCAAGAAAAATTATCTGCAGGATTATGTTTCAAATCGTAATTCTTCTCCTAAATTGAAATTAATAAATTAGCTACTAATAAACAATTCAGATTTAATATCCATCTAAATTAAATATTTCATATTTAAATTTTCATTTTATCATTAAATACACATCTCATTTCCTAAATAAGTTTTACAAATTGCACTAATTTATGCCAATATTTTAATTTGCAATGATATTTGTTTTTTAAAAAACAACTTTGTCATTAATCAATTAATTGACTATAATTGTAATTGACTGTAATTGACTATAGTTTCTCTAAAAAATGAATATATTTTTGTTTTATATGCAGACAGTTTAAAATCTTTAAATCGTATTTTTATGAATTTTTTCTGCATACCATTATGGTCCCTCAAAAAAAATTTAATTCCATTATTTAAAAAGCCTATTACAAACTTGATGATATATTAACACTGATGCTACAACAACAAAATTTTGTTGATTTGCCATAAAATCAGAAGACAAAACTTTTTCAGTAATTTCATACTCTTATTATAAATTATCATGTTTTCTATATTATCACTATTTGCTTTAACAACTAAATTATGAGTAGACACACTATTATACATAGAAATGTTTTATTTTATGAAATGCTTCTGGCTTACATCACATACATTATTAGCAGAGAGAAAAATTAGAGTTAAATATGACAGTTAACTATAATAAAACATTAATGAGACATTAAGAATAGTATTTTTAACTGTAATATTTGACTAACTTTTAACTATGCTGATGATCCCTGTGATATCTTGTGAAATGTTTTTGAATTACAACTCATTTCAGCATTTAAGAGTTCAATCACTTGTTATCATCTCTATAGCAGGATAAGTTTATCACTTTGAACTTTTTCTAAAATATAATGAAGCTATCAGCTATTAAATGATTTTTTTGTCATATTTTTGTCAATGATTTTTCTCAATTATTTAAATAAAAAGCTTATTAATGGTGGGAAGAAAAACTAATATTGTCATTTTTTTGTCAAATACTAACAAGTCATTTTTTGGAAAGAACAATAATCCTTACTGTTCTTTTCTGAATGTTTTCTTGTAATGATCAGACTGTAATGAGAGTAACTGAAGAGGGTCAAATTGAGAGTGACTGAAAACGTTTTTATTTGTTTTATTGATTAGATTAAAGAAATTCTAAGACTGCTGATTGTGCTTGGTTATTAGATAAAGATAATATTTTGCAAATATTATTTTTTATTTCAAATTTTACATTTTATTTTTAAGATTTTTATATCATATATAAGAAAAATATAAAATTTGAAAATATCTGAATAATGTTTTGTTGTAAAACATTTGATTTTTTATTACTGTTGACAATTCTGTAGCAATACTTTTCTTCAAATCCCATTACTTCAAGGTAAAACTTTTAACATGACAGCAGACAAAAAATTGCCAATATCAATTAAATCCATATCTTGGCTTTTTCCAAAAAAATAATACAAATACCATACACTTAAGCAGGAACAATTTTTATTCAAAAATGTTTTTTGGAAAGACACTTGCCTCTTCATGCACATATTTAAATTTATTTTAATGTATTTACTGAAGTATTTGAAAGGTATTATGGTTTTTATGTTATTTCTTCCCTCCTTGTTTTGCTTACAACTTTGAATAGTCACATCTATAATAAGAAGAAAGCATTTAAATGAGAGTGTTGATGGAACAATAAGTTTATTATTATTTTTTTGATTTAATGGTTTAAATGTCTCTGAGAATCCTAGATCAGAATATTCAGTGAAATGGTGTAGCTCAGGGATGAGCAACACGCGGCCCGCCAAGCATTTCTAAAATTGAATTTATTTTATCGACTAATTATTAATATATCTAGTGATATTTAAGTATGGAGGCAGTTAGTGACAAAGTTACAGTCCCTTCTAAGAATCGTTTCAGCTGAAATTCAACTTAGAACAAAAGTTATCTTCTATTTTGAGAAAAGTATTCAATAGTATGTAGTGCCAAATTTAAAGTTTCAAATACAATTAATGAAAGAAATAAAGCACTTTTGAAAATAGTACAAATTACAATAAATTTTTTCCCTCCCTCCTCCCTGTACATCCTTTTACAAGTTTTTATCATTCATTTGATTTTACTGAAATTTAAAATAAAGGCATTATTTTATACAGATTCCCTAAAATATCATGCCTGTATGTATATCTCTCTGCAAGAATTTTAGTTTGACCTAGAAAGTTGAAATTTCCAAATGTTATAGAGGGACCACTGAATTTGTTCAGAAAAATATAATGACTCAAAATTCCTTCCTAAAGGGATATTTAAGGGAAAGCTAAATTTCTGTTTATTTTATGGTTTAAAAATTGTTATTTCTTGACTATTTGAGTGTTTCATGCTGAGAAAAATATCCCTACACAATATTAGTTGAAAAAATTTATATTCAAAAAGGGATCACAAAAGTGAAGTCTCTACAAATTTGACAGATTTTTAATATTAGTCCTATTTTGATGAAAATTAATATATTGGGGAATTTGGGGTTACAAAATAGGAATCTGATTTTTTTTTTTCAATGGATATTGTAATTTAATCCAACTTTTTGTTATTGACTGGATTGACTATCTGGCTTTCCATCCAGAGGACTTGGGCTTGAATCCACGTCTAATTCCTTAGAAAGTATTTGGTCTGATCTCATGCTGCCGATTGCAATTCTGAGCAGTCTTTCCTTTGATGCCCTGCTCTAGGTCATTTGCATCAATTCATCCGCTTATTATTTTTAAATTTGTTGATTACTGTCATTCTGCTATGAATATTTTTCACTTGAAGAGAAATGCTATATATAAGCCTGTCTATGACAGGAATAGATGAGCCATCTGTTTCTGTAATTATCAATATATCAGTTTATTCTGTAATTATCAATACTATCTATCAGGATAGTTCAGTTCCATTTTGAAATTGATATTAGTTCATTTTAAGCTTTATGGAATTTTCAGCCCAATCATTTCAAAAATGAAGAGTTTGTATGGGAGGGAAGATTTACCTCTTCAGATTATATTGTATTCAACTATTTTCAAAAAACATGAACATTATATTCTAAAATTTGTTTAATGTTATCTAAGAAGTTTGGTTCATTCTAACTAAAAATAGAATGTATTTAATGATATTGTTTATCTAAGTAATATGCTAATATATCTCTTTAAGATAAACCTAAAAACAATAAATGACTTAGTTTGCATTTTTTTTATACATATAAAAATAAGAAATTAGGCATTTCAAAATGTAACAGATATCCTATCTAATTATTTGAAATTATAGTTTTATCTTCATAAATCATCAAACAGAATCCATTTCTAGAAATTGCAGTAGATTTCTTAATTTATATAAATCATGCTTGTATTTTTTTATAGTACAAATCCACAACTGAAAGAAGAAAATTTCAACTGTGTGAGAAATTTTTTCAGTTCTGCCAAAATATATCACTTTATGCAGAATGTAAAAATTTTTTCATATTGCTGAAAATGCAAACTATCTAATAAACAATTCAATTATACATTATTAAGGTGTAAATTGACATCCTTATCCATGGTGTTAGTTTCTTCTAGATAATAACTTTTCCTCACTATTTCTAAAGCTTATCATAAAATTGTGAAATTTATTCAGAAGAAATGTTAATTAGGAGAATATTGTTTGTACTAAAACAATACAGGTATCCTTTGTTTTACAAAATGTAATGTGAAAATAAGAATGAGTTTGTTTTACAAGTTCTTCTTAATCAGTTCTTGGGTCTCAGAAATGTCAGTATCATTCTACCTATTGATGTTAAACATTCCACACACATTAAAATAAATACAATAATGTGTACAGTGCTTCCCAGATGTAATGCTGTCATTTATACAGTGGGTCTTTGCTTTTCCCATCCCTTTTGAAAAAAATTCTGAGAAAAATATAATAGAAAGGTTGAAAGCATCAATTATGCAAGTTGTCACCACCTTTCAACAATAACAAAACCAAAACTAACATATATGATGATATTTCTGGAAATATTATCTATTGTATTAATAGTGAGACACAGCTAATTGGCTGGATATGTCGATATCCCTTTTGCAGTCAAATCATTGTACAAATTCTTATAAATAGAGTATCATTAGAAAGGTTTTAATCTTTGGATTTTGGACAGCCAAAACTTTGGTATTAATAATTTAAAATTGTAGTTCCTCTAAAACAAATCCATGGATGATGCTGTACTTAAATAATGGCAGATATGATACTGGATAATGATACTGACTCCTTGATTGGAGTTTTTCCAAACTCCCATTCATTTATATCAATGGGTAATATCTAATTATTACAATTTCTGATAATAAGAATTTAAATTTGTTACATGTATTAATTCTGTAAAAAATTTTCCAAGATATTTTGAAATTATTATTTGTCAATTTTCTTTGTACCCTGCAAGCTTGCATTATATAACTGGGGAACACTATCCTATATAATTCAAAAATTTGATTTATCATCATAAAATATGTGAGTTAGTGCAAAAACAAGGCAAATATGTGAATACTATTAAAATCTTTATTGAATATGAATAAAATAGTCAGTTTTTGTTTTAATCATGACAAAAGCTTTAAGAATGAAATCATGTTGAATATTCCGTTTCATTGTCAGAAAAGACAACTCTCTTATGCAAGGAAATATGAGTAGGAAACCATTGCAAAGTCTACAGTATTGTCTGTAAACATTATATTAACTACATTCGGAAATTAGTCAACCAGAGGATCTGGGATCAAATTAGGAGCCTATCTTTTGGAAAATAAATGATCTGAATCAAATCCTCATTAATCTGGCTAACCTTCACATATCTCAACCACCTCTCTAAGTAACCTGTGATATAATCTGGAATGGTACTACTAATTAGTAATTAGTAAATGAGGAACATTAAAAAAATTAAGCATGATTTAACACTTGCAAATTCTAAGCTGTCATTTATTAGAAAATAATCGCTGTTATGTGATATTTTATAAAAAAAAAAAAAATGATTTAAATAATTCAGCAATTTTTCTTATCTAACCATTATTATAATATAGTAATGGTGCTGGTAATGAGAGTACTGAAATTCCTAGACCTCCTATATACATCAAATATGCAAACTGATTTTTAAAATATTTTTAATTTAGTATATAAAAAAAGTACTGCAGCAAATTTTATGACCTTAGAACACAAGGTACTTATTACAATATGACATCACATACTTAAGTACAGTACATTTCATTGTAAGATTATCTATATTAGTTTATATAGGTAAATTGGATTCAAATCATAACATAAAACCATGATGTTTCATCCACTTTTTAGAGAAGTCCATCTACAAAGTTTTTAAAACTATGTTATTAAGTTAAAGATAATATTGATTGAAATACAATAAGAACTTTCAGAGGAATGAATCTAACAGTCTGTCTTTTATTCAAAGTGTTAATATTTTGTTTAATAAACTATTTCAAACATATCTTTCATTAGAAGGCAAAATTATGATTGTTTCTACATACTATGACAATCAAAATTTAATCATCTGATGTATAAATGTTAATTTCTATTTTATTTTAAATCTAAAAAATTTGTAACATTTAATAAGCAATTTTTGACCCAATTTATGATAATTATAGTTACCTAGATTCAAGGACTGTAAAAGTTCATAACATTTACTTTTCAGGAAATTTAACCTTTTCAACATTATGGCAATATATCTATATAAAAATTCCAAAATTCACATCTTGAAAAAGTTCATTATTCCTAGAACTTCAGGAATTTAATAAATTTCTGCTTGTTAATTTATTTATTATTAAAATTTAAGAATTTTTGATTTGTACAATCTGCATAATTAATTGCCAGACCTTTTAATAATAATTAAATTTTTTATAACTTAATAGTATCGATTAATCAATTTTTTTTTTATTTAGAGTCTGGAACCACTGACTTCACCTGGCACTAATGAATTTGTTTAATGTCTTCAAACTGTTTACATATTCATCAACTGTACTATGATCATAAGAGTTTGTGTCCACAGCAACACTGCAGTTTTTCACACTGGTATTGTGCTTTTGTGCTAGCACCATACTAACAACATTGTGTAAAAAATCAGTAATGCTCCAATTTGGATTATTAAATCACATCCACTGATTGTTGCTTTGGTCACATTAACATTGTGACAAACAAATAAATGCCAAGCCATACTGGGACAAAAGATATTAAGAAATTTAGGATAATTCCATTGGTCTGTAAAGATAAGAAGCCATGTGCAGTGAGGAAGGCACAAATCATCATCATCATCTCTCTGCTTTCTTGACTCCTCTCAACCTGTGCCATCAGGTCACTATTGTTATTGTATATGATTATTTTTGTTATTTAGAATTATCTACAATCATCTACAAGTTTACAGAATTTGTACAGAAGTTGCTTCTATTGATGTTTTCTTGTAAATTATTGTGTGTAGCTTAAAACTGTATACAAATTATACATCACAAGTTTTCTTTTTCAGAATCTCATTTTTGAAAATTTTATTTAAAAAACAAGCAGAATATTCAAATTGTATACAAATGCCTGCATTTCTTTTACTTTGTAGAAATTTTGCATTTTAGTGAAATTTGCTCAAGTCTGTCAAATGCTGTAAATAAAAGTATCGTGTTCCATATGCAGTTTCTGAAACAATTCCGAAATTAATAGTGTATATTACCTATAATAATAAGATTGTGCGAACAATATATTTTTGAGTTGAATTTGAAATATCATCTAATTAGTTCAATGTACACATTAAACTTTTTACTGAATTTTAAATAAGATTTAAAAGATTAAATTAGAATTTTATATAAAATTTCTTTTGCCTCTAATATTTGAAAATAAAGTTGAAACATCAAAATTTTAATAGAATTAAACTTACTTTGAATGGAAACCCAGTTCAAATAGTTCGCACATTCCTACTATAGTACATCATCATTATTGTTACTGCTTAAACTCAGTACCAAAATGTGTTGTAACCATGTTATGTATAGTTTTTTCCTATTCCATATTATTGTTTTCTTAAAATAGTAAAATTACAACATGACTGCTTGGTACAAATTATAAACTGTAATTTAAAAAACAGCAAAGTTACAGATGAACTTTTTAAACTTTCAAGCCTTTACTCCTGAGGAATGCTTCCTCATTTGGTTCTCGTCCTAAGAAGTCTCTTAGCATATCAGCAGCATCCTGGAAATAGTCGAATCCAAAATATGAAATTTTTGCAGAGTGCAATATAAAATTTGAAAAAAAGCTATAATTACCTTTGTTCCACCTGGTTTTAAAATTTTATTTCTGTATTCTCTACCTGTAGCAGGATTCATGATGCCTTCTGATTTGAAACGAGTGTAAAACATATCCATACTGTACACTTCACTCCACTGTTAAAAAAAGAAATGCACTGTGTTAAATATTGTTTTTAATGGGGGAATTATAAAATGTGATACATGTAAAAAATATAACAGGAAAATGTTTAGCTAAATTTTCAATAAATTTTATTTGAGATGAAAATTTAAATTACATATCAAAATTATTAAATTTAAATGCCATTAAGAGATATAAAAATAATATAAATTATTTCTGTATTCATGGAACTCATACCACAATGTATATTATAACTGAAATTTTGCATCAACAAATTCTATATACTAAATCAAATATAATTTTTAATCCTATAAGAAACAATCTTTGTTTAATTTTATAATTCAATGATTACAGCAAAATCAGTTTTAAAAAAATTGTGGTTTATATATTTTAATATAAAATTTATACTCTTTAATTATTTCTGATCTAATGATATTCCATAGTTTCTGTATCTTGAAAGTATTAATGCATTGAAAAACTAAATTAATCTGGTCATTATTTTCTAGAATTACTCAAGCAGAATTTATTATTTTTCACATTCATAAATCAATCATATAGAAATCATTCCTAAAACAGTTCTTTCTATTTAATTTTGGAAGATTGTTACTTTTTGTTTTCTGATTCTATCCTACTTCCCATATTTTATATATAGTATTTCTTTATTTTAATTTGTAATGTAGCAATATTCAGAAAAATTATCCAAAATTTACAAATTTATTAATTAAACACAATACAGTTGTTTGGCTACATTAGAATATAGGAGGAATGTGCTAGTATTTAATCTTTTTATTTATGACAAAGATATTTATTATATTACTATAAGTGTAATATTAAAACAAGAATTGAATAATTGAAATACAGTACAGTATTTAAAGTTCTATACACGACCATATCATAAATAATGTCTTTAGATCGCCTGCTAACTGACAAAGGGTTAGGTGGTCGACCACCTAACCCTTTGTCAGTTAGCAGGCGATCTAAAGACATTATTTATGATAATAGAACTTTAAATAAGGCTCTAAAAGATCGCAATTTTAGCATAATATTTCAATTATGTTGAAATATACTAAAAATTAATCCATAGAGATTTATTAATATTTTATTACTTGTAAATATTGTATTAAAGCCTTTCCATTTTTCTTGGAAATCAATGAGCTGCTTCAATAATTAAGAATGGATGCCATATAAATATTAACACTTCTGATGAATTATTAATTTGATACTATGGTGCATGGTTGGAATTTAAAATGAAAATATTGAAATTGATGATTTACTTTATAATTATATTTTGCAGCTGAGACTTTTAAACTCCAAATATGGATATTTTTGTATCTTAAAATTTTTAATTTGTGGATGAAATTTAAGTATTCAGTATAATTAATATAATCCTCTGTCTTTCAATAATTTGTTTTAGATAAAAAGTTTATAATAGTTTTAAGCTTCAAATAAAAACAGTGGATATAAAAAATATTTTTAAAAATAATATGTATTCTGTAATCTAAGCAGCCAACTGCAAACCACATATGTTATGTATATCCTAGTTGACAGTAATTTTCTATTAGTCATAATATTGTTTCAAATGTGGATATAATACTGTAATTTAACTGGTTTCTTACATGATTTAATCTGTTAAAGTACAATATTTAAGAGATTATTTATTAAATAAAGTTTAATTTTAAAATATAAAAAGGAAGAAAATATATTAATATATTAGCACAATAATAATAATAAATTTATTTACATCATTCTTTAAATAAAAAGGTTTTTTCTTCAAATACAATAAATACATATATAAATTTGAAACTAACTAAATCTGGAAAATAAATATACTGAATATAAAAAAAATTTTAAATTTGATTTTGAAAAATCATTATGGATAGTAAATAATACAGCAATAAGTATAGAATAAAAGAACATTTAATGGTATACTAAGAAAACGTTTGTGTTAATCCTCCTTCAATTATTACAAAAATAATCTGTTTAGATCTTGAAAATGAATATTCTAAAAAATGGAGGTACTGTATTGAGATTTGCCACGGCTCGATCTGCCACCTGATGGATATTTTTGGCATTCTTTCAAGGGTGATCCTAGATCGTTGATGTAATCGGTTGTATTTCAAAATTTGTATAAAAGTCGTAAACTATGTTCTGTCCCACAATGCTCATTATGAGCAAGAAAAGGAATAAGTTTGCATGTTTTCCCAAAAGAAAAGAAATTATGAAATTTGTGGAAGATTAAGTTAAAAATACGAAAAGATGTAACTAATAATTTTCATGTTTGTTGCAACCATTTCAAATCATTTAAAAACAAAGTCAGACGCTAAGTGAAAACAGATTTTTGTTAATTTTAATTTATATATGTGATATTTGATAATCATATCTGATTAAAGCCTGATTAATACATTAGAATATGCTTCAATAATTCTATAAAATAATGTTTAAAAACATGCAGTCCCATCTTTAAATCTGCCAGTAAAGAAGCATGATAAACAAACCAGTGAAAAGAACCGATCTGCAACTTTACGCGGAAAAACAATGTAGAAATAGTTCGCCCAAAAAATTTTTGACAGGTATCTTACCTTTTATTTTGTACAGTTTATGTAATGTATAAAATACTATTTTATAAATTATTTAAACATCTCTTTTTAAACAGAATGTATACAACTGCAGGAACACATTATTATAAATGTATTTTCACTTTTTTTAATATTTATACTGTGGTGATTTCAAAGAACTGGTCTGCAAACATGCATTTATATTCCAAGATTTTTCATTCTCCCATTTTTCGTTTTTAACCACACGATATAACTAAAAATGAGAAATGTTTTGATTTTCTGACTTTATTCTACAAAATTACAATACTATACAGACGACATAGAACTGGCTTCTTTCCCCTTTATATGCTTGGCTTTCAATAATGCCTGTCCTATAAAACATGGTGTGTTAGACGATTATATGTATTTACAAATTAAAAAATTTCACTTAAGCTTACAGCCATTCTCACATTAATAATAGTTATAGAAAAATAAGAATAATCAACATTATAACTATACAACAACATTGCTGTATAAGCATGAGGATCACCCTTATCTCCACCATTTTGAAATAGTACAGCATTTATAGGCCTTTACACATCATTAAACATATACAACAGCTCTAATTTAACAGGAGTAATCATTTATTTTTCTATAATTCATTATATATAGATTGATGTTATTGACAAATTATTGTTATAAAAATATTTAACATTTTGATTATTTCTCTAAAATTAAAGTTTTTTTGTCTATTCTTGCATTTCTAATTTTAAATTACGATGATTTCATAGCAATAACAACACAACTATATCTTTGTAATAAGGTGGGCAGTACTCAAAGAAGGAAGAAGAAAAGAAACAGAAGAAAAATAAATATCACCAATCAGATAGGGATAAATGTAGGAAAGGAAGGCCAAGGAAAGAGGAGAGAATAAATGAATAAGTATCTAAGAATATGGGTTTCAGAGTATATATCAAAAGTACATGTACACACTGTAAAATAAGTAGAAGGACACAAGAAAAATTTTCACAAAATGTAAAAGAATTTTTAATTTTCTTGAAATTAATTCTGGGCAATGGCAAGATTTTTAAACAGGAAAGTTATAATGATGGGACATTATCCCAAAATTCCTGATTTAACTCCAGGTGGTGGCAAGATTTTTAATTTCAGGAAAATTAGAGTTTAATTGTTAATTACTAAATGGTGCTATCTAAATCTAAATTTAAAATTAATTTTTTAATTCAACAAATAATGAAATCATAATTGAATTAATTTGACTTTGAATATTTGATTTGCAAACAATCAAATATTTTTTGCAAATCAAAAAATAATACAGTCAAACCCTGATAAGATGCCCCCTGCCACACTTGCAGACTGCCAAGAAATTTCACACAATGGATCTTTCCCTATGTTAATGGAATAGACAAATCCCAATAAGAACCCATCTGCCATTGGCCAATAGAAACATGTAAACAAATATTCCTTTTGATATTGCATTTGTCCTCATTAATCTGCCAGAGGCATGTAAGATGACTCACATCCCAAAATTTATCAGTACAGTATATATAGTATTAAAAGCTCTCTGAATTCATTTGTAACAAGCAAGTGAAAGAGATGGAGTTAATGGCTAATCATGTCTCTCTTTAAGCCTGGTTCACACCTAGATTGTGGAGTTAATGGCTAAGATCGTAATAACAAGATCATTTCAATTGTTTATTGTGTATTGAGCAAATAAGGATACTGTCAGTAAGCTGTGTACATTGTGTTTTATAGAGAACTCAAAGTAGAGGATCAGAACAGCAAATGAACATGTTTTCTACTATATAGCATATGTACTATACAATAAAGTATATAGTTTTTTAAAAATGTTAAGTTTGGATGCTAAATATAAATGTACTGTATTTTATTAAATTTAATAAATTTGGAGTTTATTATCATTTCTAAATTACACGTATTTTCGATAAACTGTTAAAATCATCCCTAAACAGATGGTGGCATCTTATCAGGGTGTGACTGTATTTTTTAAATTTAACATATATATATTAAATTAAAAAAACTTATAGTTTAATTCTAAATTACCACATTAGCAATTAATTTAGCTTTGATGATCTACTTATTAATAAATAAAATATTCAATTTCTAAAAGAGTTCTATTGCTGTTTATTTTATGCACATAGTTGGATCATATTTTATGCCATTCATTATTCATACAAGAAAATTTCATTTCCTCCCATGAGTTCAAAATATTTTTTATAGTATTTATAATATTGAAAGCTTTCCAGAATTTCCTTAATAGGATTACTTTGTCTAACAGCTATACTTAAAAAAATGTCTATATATATATTATAATGCACTAATACATACCAAATTAACCTGCATATTATCAAAATCTTCACTTGATAATTTCTTTAGCAAATCTCTAAAAGTATTAGATCCAGAAAGTTTTTCAATATCATCATCACAAAACTGAAAATAAAAAACAATGTGAGAGAACAGCAAAGTATCCTAAATATTAGGCATCTATAATTTATTAATAATTTGAAAAATAAAATAAATTGTAAATTTTGCTATTCTATCATTATTAAATTTGAAACTGATTTGTACAATAAGACCTCACTTAATGTTGTTTCAATATAACGTGGTTTTTTTAATTCTATATTTTTTATTGATTCACTTTGGTGTGGTTTTTCAAGTCATTATACTCACACAAATCCAAAATCGCACTAATTTATTGCTTTGATACTCCTATGCCAGCTTGCAATGCATTTGATATCAGTTCAGTGCAGTATTTATGAAAGTCTGCTCATCACAATTCATATTTATGATCGTTCATCAACGTTATTTTGCAGTTGAAGTTTAGCCACTATTACGGAAATTATAGTTCAGTTTATACCAAATGATCCAAACTTTGATAGAAGTTCAAAGGCAAGACAGTGTCATGGATGTGATGTCTCGCTATCAACAGTTACTTGCTGAATGAAAGAGGAAAATGGTAATGATTTCTCGTTAGATGATTCTTAACAAAAAACAAAAAGCGTCAAATGAAAAAGAACCTTCCTCATCACAAACAAACTATTTACTTGAAAATTTTTGATTTTAATGAATGATTTATGAATACAAATCTATATTAGCAATGAAAAATGTCTATAATTAATGTAATACAATAGTAATAATACATGTTACCAATAATAAAATGTCTATAATTAATGTAATACAATAGTAATAATACATGTTACAATGTCTATAATTAATGTAATACAATAGTAATAATACATGTTACAAAATATAAAAGATATGTATATTTTTATTCACTGTCCCATTTCACCTATTTCTATTATTTATGTGTTAATATGACCTCGTTTAATGCTGTTTTGTTTAGCACTTGTTTTTTTGGAATGTATCCCCTGCGTTAAACAGGGGTCTTACTGTATTTTAACATATAATAAATAAATGAAAATTATATCTTAATATTTCATATCAATCTATATAAAGCAATAGTTCTCACAAGAAATATTTTTATGGCTGCAGTCATTTTGATTTTCATAACTTTGTTATAAATCATTAATAAAGTTATTTTTAAAATTGAATTCTTTTAATGATTGAAACATGCAGAACAGATAACTGTATTAATCAATAAATTTAAAAATTATAGCAAATGCTTTTATAAGAACCAACTAATCTCCACACTTCAAACATTCTTGGGAGATATTTATTCTTGCCACAAATTTTCAGTAATTAAATAAAAAAACACACACAACAAAAAACTAAAGAAAACTACTTAGACATTAAAACTTACTTTATTAGCAGATGAGCAGATGATTAATGGATTAGTTCACAATGCTAACACAAACACAACATCCAAATACAGTACTACATATATATGTTGAATTAACAGCTTTTATATTTATGACAAAAATTATATAATTATATGCTAGAATGGCAAACACCTATTTCTTTTACAAAATTAATTAATTTCATTATTTTTTGTATTATTATAATATTAGAATAAACAACTTTTCCATGTGTTTTCAATTGCACATTTTATACAATCCTGCATTAATTGAAGAATATATGAGATGAACAATCTGATGATAAGCTTCACAAGATTAAATCCTTGATCAAGCAATAAGATTCCAGCTACCATAGAAACAGGAAAGAGGAGATCATTCTTGCAAGGCTTTATATTGGGCATAACTGGTTCATCCATAGATATCATCTGATGGGTGAAAACCAATCCATAATCCCTCTCATTGTACCCATACCCTCAAGCATATTATAATCCATTGTCTGTATTCTAACATGGAATGTTTACTGCATTTTAAACTTAACACTCTTGTTGGTTAATGATTTTAATTTTTCTGGCCATTTTGTCTTTTTATTTGATATCTGTGTTTTATGTCACTTTTGGTACTTATTTTATGATATTAATATTTGTGTTTATTTGATGTTTAGCTTTTTACACCATTCTGTTCTTTTATTGTCTGTCTTTTTTGATAGCTTGTTTTGAATATATCTTGTTATTCTTTGTTTCTGCTATGGCATTTTATACTATTGTTAAACTTATCTTTTGTCAATACTAATTTTTTAAATATTTTGCTTAGTTTTATTATTTTTATTGTTAATTCTACCCTATTTTTAAAACTTTTACTCAATATCTGGCACAGCTTGATCAATGAGATTTTTGTGTCAATAAATCAAAACAAACCTCAAACTTTACATAATCATTTATATCCTTCAGTACTGCACATATTTCTCAAGTAATACCATATAATTCCCAATGCCAAGGCCATCTCAAGAAACCGCAGCCCAGTGTAAAGTTGTTATGTGGGGCCTTATAATAATAATAATAATAATAATAATAAAAGTTTCAAACAAGAGTTGTATCATGCAGGATCGTGGGGCATTGTGCAATTGCACTGTTTGCACTGCCCTTCTGGTGGCCTGCCCAACATTATAAAAATCATGTTGATTCTGTAACTTATAATGTATGAATTTTTTTGCAACAAGGAAAAATTTTATAGAACTGATATCTTATGAAAGATTTGGAACAAACAAAACATTAATACAATACATATTCAGGAACATAGAAGAGACCATTGCAAGAAATTAAAATATCCCATCAGCCAATGGAAAATGGAAATTCTAGATGAATCTCCATTTTTGCTCTGCAAAATGATGATTGAATTGATAAAATGAGCATTTTAATAAAGAAACAATTCTGTTTAAAATAAAATTTCCCTGTGCAGAAATGTTTTCAATCTTGCATAAAATAAATCATCAGCTATAGAATTCTAAACTATAAATAATGTTACTAGATATTAAGATTCAATTTCTAATTACAAAACAAAAAACATTGAATCAAAGTATAAGAAATAACATTCACAGAAAAAATTTAAGATCTATTAAAAAAGAGTTAATATTCACAATAAGAAGCATAATAATAAAATAAAAAAAAAATGAAATTATAATAAAAGGTTAAAATTTGGATTATAAATTTTATTAGGGGGTTCACTATTTTAACAATGCCCATCTTGATATGCTGAAACCTTAACAGCTTCTCCAATGCAACTCTCTTATCTGTAATTCTTCAAATTTATAAAATGTAGATATGGACAACCTCCCTACTATTCCTACACTCTTCCATATCTACATTCTATAAGTTATATTGTATTAAAATATAATTAGATTAGAGATTATGTATGAAAATAAAATAACTGAACAAATAAATTTGGGATAAAACAGGAAATTACATCATATGTGAGCACTAATATATTTTATATCACAATAAGGAATAGGGATCTTTTTATTGATCTTGATGAATTTTAGATCTTATTAATAAATATGTGAAGACACAAGAAGAAATAATAGGCATGTTTTATTGGTTTATTATTTATTTTATACTAAATTTTATTAATAATTAAGAGCTCTGTCTGTATATTTATGTAAAAGGAAAATTTAAATTATTACAAAAATAATATAAATGAGGTAATGTTAATATATAAATGTAAGGGAGGATAAATATAACAACTGTGATGGATAGACATTAAATGTTAGGTTTGGCAGGTAATAATTACTAACAATCAATTAATATAAATTAATAAACTACTTTTGTACATTTGTGTTTAGAAATGTATTTTCTTTTTGTAAGTTTTGTATTAAGTAATCTTCTATCCAATAATATTTAAATTAAACAAATACGTTGAAAAGAGGCTTATGAACATTTCTTGACTTACATGGAGAAAACAGTTTCTGTTCATCTTAAAAATAAAGTTGAAAAACTTTATTTTTAAATTAAACAAATAAGTTGAAAAGAGGCTTATGAACATTTCTTGACTTACATGGAGAAAACAGTTTCTGTTCATTATTGATTCCTAGGGAAAAAGCTTAATGAAGCACTTTATGATGAAAAGTTTTTCATCAAAATGTACACTATGTCAACTATCTAGTGTTATTTATATTGGCAGATGAAAACTACTATGTATATAGTAAAATTTCTGTATTATCCATTTCTTACTGTAGAAAAATCATGAAGACAAATTGGGCAAAATTGTATAAAGATAGAATTATGAGTGCATATAAGTACTTATTTACAGAAATTTAATAAAATATGCATAGTATTCTGCCAAACTGATACATAAGTCTTCAGCAATATAAAATGAATTTCATTAGTAGGTGAAGTAAACAATATAAAATATACATATAACATTTGACACATTTTTGCTAACTTACCTCTGAATAATCCACGTCTAATATTTCTGGTTCCTCTTGTTTATGAATTTGACATTGTTCAAATGCTGTCTCATGACAGAGTAACACACTTATTTCAGTTCTGTAATTTAGAAATTTATATTTTAATTTAAGAAACTTAGAATCTAATTAAATTTTTTTTAGAATTTGAGAATTTAAAAGTTGTGTGTTAATTATGCAATAATTCAAAGCTTATTGTAAAGTTTTAAATTTTATTTTTGTTTTTACTGCTATCAGATTCTTTTTTAAACCAATTTAAAACATTTTTAACTGTCTACTAAGTCTTCTACATAAGTTACTAATTTTCTTTACTGTTACAAATTTATGATTTATTTATATTTCTTTCATGTTTAGATAGGAATCATTTAGAATTAAAAAAAAAATTTAAAAATCATCATCAAATAAACACACAAAAGAAAATCTGAAATTAAATCTGAATTAAAGTTGTTCTGTGTGTATGAAACTTTAATCGTTTAAAGCATACTGAAGCTGGCACATCTATTTAAAACATCATCATCATCATTTTAACTGATTATATATATATATTATATAATCAGTTGCATAAACAGTATTTTTTTTATATAACAAGCAAACAAACTTACTAGGGATTAATAATCAAGTAACCTAGCATTACAAATTAATTTAGAAATAACTGAAATTAATAATTAAATTTAGCAAATGTAGCTCCACCTATTGATTAATAATCTGTATTAAAATTTTTAGTTTGAGTATTCCCAATAGAAATTACAAAATTGAAAATATTCTGAAATCAGTAACTTTGCTCTCATAGCAGAGAGCTTTTGAGAAACATATGACTAGAGTTCATGCTATGAAAGATGATGCAATAATGCATACACAACCATAGTGCATTATTATGATTCAGTAAACTCAAACATTGTCAATGTCAAGTGACTGACAACTTATTTTCTGTTGTTGTTCTATCATTAAAAAAATGTCAAAAATACCTGATATGATAACTCTATGGGTAACAATATTTACAATCTTTGAAAGAATCTTAACAAATACATACCTTATTTTTGTGGTAGTTATGTTTCAAACACCTCTGAAACTAATCACAGTCTTTTTTCATTTACTAATGCATATAAAATCCTAAAAACATATTTATACTATTAAGTGCACAGTAGCACTAGGGCTAAAAGTTTGGCCAGATGGTCAATGCTTTAAAGCATTCGCATATCATCTTGGAAGATGCAAATATTTAATCTTGATACGAGGATATGAGATAAATTCTCTCTTCATATAGCTTTATAAGCTATCTGAAGAGGAACTATTAAAATTTATAGTTTGCTTACTAATCAATAGATGGAGTCTGGTTTTCTTATGCCCTTACTCATGATCTTTTCGTCCTCCATGTGCTGAAGCAGCAACACAAAACTACTCTGAGTGTTAGAACATCCTGACATTTTCCACAATCATGATAAAGAAAAAATTTTTAGTGGTAAAATTTTATTGCTCAGCCAACCTAGCAGAACTTTACATTTTTTGTTTCTTTTAATAGTGACCTTTTACATCTTGGTATTTACTTCTTTTGGTACTATTTTTGTTTTTGACTTTTATCTTATTCATGTGTTTGGCAGAGCTTCAGCTTAGGAGATATTTGTACCAATAAACTCCAAATTTGTTTGTTTTAATTTCTCCTCTATTTTCTGATTGAACAAACTTTAGTTGTCTTACTACTGACAATATTTTATAGTTAATTGAATACTAGCAGGGACATTTTTTCTTCTCTTTTTTTATTCTAGCTTTTGCTTTTTTTTCCTCCTTTGTTTTGTCTGATTTGATTTCTAGTTGTTCTCTCTTAATTTGATTATTTTTGTATTTTTGGTTTCTGTTCCTCAATTTTCTTTTATTTTTCATTATTTTCTCCTTGAGTATTTTTACTTAATTATTCATGGAAATTAAATTTTAATTTTGAACTATTTATAGTACAGTTTACATTTTTTATGTCTCAATAATTTTTTATAATAATAATAATGTAAAATTTATATAGCTTTTAAAATTTTCACTAAAATTTTTTAAAATGCAGTATATTATTAATGCAGTTTTATTCGATAGATTTCTAATATGATCTTCATTTTGTTGATGTCTTATTCTTCAACAGACATGAATGAAGATATGATATTTAGAAAATGTTAATGATAAATTATATAAAATGGCCTGTAATAGTATCTGTAAATATGATTTTCCTGGAATTCTAAATATGCTAAATATGGTGCTGTTTTTATTGATGCTAATGAAACAACAATTTCAGAAAAGCAGCATAATCTATTATTGCAATATTTACAGTATACATTATTCTAGAATAAAAAGGCTAAAATATAGCTTTGTTGGAATTAGCTAAGTCCCTTCTATCATATAAAAATTGTCTATAAATTTTTATGGCATCATTCTTTTTGTTCTCTCTCTCTATACAAGTAGTCATATATGTATTATTTCATATAAAGGGTGTTTGATTAATATTTCTTAACCTTATACATCAAAGAATCATTTTAATTTTGTTCATCTCAAAACAATAGTTAGCAGTTTCTGAGCTTATAACCTATGTGGATTATGAATTGGATTAATAAAATAAATAATATGATGGTTTACAAACAAAAATAAGAATTAATCTGTTAACAAATTAAAATATACCTGAAATCAATAATTTAAATACATTTTGTTAATAAATAATAAATAAATAACTGCTGATATAAATTTTTAAATTCCAATTTACTTATTAAGTTTTCAGCTACTTATGTTTTTGATTTCTTTGATACAATTAAAAAATTATATGTTTTTCCGCTTTTCTGAATAAGTAGTTATAATACACAAAAAAAATCAGCACCAATTAGCAGTGAAGAAAATAAACTTTATTAGCAAGAACTTGACTTTTGCTAAAAAAGTTTATTTTCTTCACTGCTAATTGGTGCTGATTTTTTTTGTGTATTATACTGAGTATAAGCAATAGAATTATTGTATTTTATTTGTAGTTATATTGTGTAATTAACTGTAGTTCAAGAAATTGCCTCATGAACTATATTTATAAATAGAATTAATTTTGCTAATAGCATTTCCAATACTGCAAATTTGTATAAATAACCCACATGCTGATATTTATTAAACATGTAATAGAAATTAATAATAAATCCAATTAACGCTATTATTATTAACAAAACTTTAAATTATATAATTACAGTCAAACCCCAATAAGACACCCCCGTTAAGCTGCAACCCTCACTGACTGCCAAGAAATTTGTCGGAATGGTTTGCTAAAAAAGTTTATTTTCTTCACTGCTAATTGGTGCTGATTTTTTTTGTGTATTATACTGAGTATAAGCAATAGAATTATTGTATTTTATTTGTAGTTATATTGTGTAATTAACTGTAGTTCAAGAAATTGCCTCATGAACTATATTTATAAATAGAATTAATTTTGCTAATAGCATTTCCAATACTGCAAATTTGTATAAATAACCCACATGCTGATATTTATTAAACATGTAATAGAAATTAATAATAAATCCAATTAACGCTATTATTATTAACAAAACACATTAAATTATATAATTACAGTCAAACCGCAATAAGACACCCCCGTTAAGCTGCAACCCTCACTGACTGCCAAGAAATTTGTCGGAACGGATCTTCCCTATGTTAATGGAATAGGCAAACCCCAATAAGACGCCATACACTACCGGCCAATACAAACATGTAAACAAATATTCCTTTTGGTATTGTATTTGTCCTCATTAATCTGCCAGAGGCATGTAAGATAACTCATATCCAAAAATTTATCAATACAATATATATAGTATTAAAAGCTCTCCGAATTCATTTGTAACCAGCTAGTGGGAGAGATGGAATTAACAATTATCATGTTCTTTTTAAGCCTGGTTCAACCTAGGTTGTAGAAAGTTTAAGATAGTAAGAACCAGGTCGTTTCCATCGTTTATTACGTACTAGCACGTACGCAATAAATGATGCTGTACATTAAGCTATGTATATTATGTTTTACAGAGATGGACATGTTTTCTATATAGTACTGTACATATACAGTATGTATACTATACTGTAAAGTATACAGTTTTTTAGAAATGTTACATTTGAATACTAAATATAAATGCATGTATTTTATTAAATCTAATAAATTCAGATTTCATTTTCATTTCTATATTACACGTGTTTTCAATAAACAATCAATCCTGATTAGTCGCCAAAATCATCGCTGAATGGATGGTGGCACCTTATCGGGGTTTGACTGTGTATCTAAAATTGAAAATTATTTCTTAGTACAATCATCACCTTGTTACTAATCCACAAAATGTATTTGGTTGATCTTCCAAATTACGCACTACAGGAAAGCCAGAATGTTTAGTCTGAAGAAGTAATTTTGCTAGATATGATACATTTTCGTTAGTCTTCACAGTTTTCACAGAGGATGTGGCTGCATGTTTAGCCATAAATAACTCCAGATTCAAACTGTATAACAAAACACAACATGATTTTAAAGAATGTATATATTTTATTTTTAACTCACATAATGAAAAAAATCTTTAAACTTACTTTGTTTTATTGTTATAATATATAACAGGTTCAGAATCTAAAAATGGTATGCATTTAAATTCCAATAATGAATGATAGAATGGATGAGTAACAAAATCACCCACCCATTTTGCAACCATAATAGTTACCATTATTAATAATAAAAATTGAACATCATTAGTTAGTTCCATCTATAATAAATATAAATAGATTATTTTTATCATCATATTCATAACAAATTTTTATAAATAACAAATAGTGTATTTACCATAATAACAGTTAAAGACATAGTTAATCGGGATACACCTCCAAAAAATGCAGCTGCTCCTAATAATGCAAAAGCACCAGGATCCATCCAAGCCCAAAAACTATCAGTATGGACACCAAACATGGCTACCATTCCTCTTCCAATAAGTCTTCCCATTAATCCACCTATCAGCCTAAATTCATAAATAATTTTTTTAAAATTAAAATATATTTGACTGATTAATGTAATTAAATCAAAATATATAGTAATAAACCTGAAAACTCAATTATTTATTAATTAATATTTTTGTGATATATTTCTTGGAATTTTAGTTTCCAAGAAATGTGTTATTATGCATTAATATGCATAATTTTATTAAAAACTTTTAGCATTAAGTCACAACATTTTTGTTATTTGTTAATATTGAATTGACTCTTTATTGAATCTTTCAGATACACTCCATTGAAAAGACTGTTAGATTCATTTTACTAAATACAACCATTCTCAATTCTTTATTATTCCTACAGTCTTCCACATCTACATCCTAAAAAATTATTATTTAAGGAAAAGGCTGATATCACAATTTAATAAAACACACAAATAAACAAAAAACAATTTTCTTTTAAACAAAATAAAAAATAAGCTGAAATTAATGAGAATAAAAATGTTTTTGTAATGGAAAAAGTTTAAGTATTTTATTAAGTTAAAAATGGTTTTTAAAAAAAAAAAAAACAAAATATGCAGAAAAGCTTCTCTCTTATCTCAATATACTTCTTAAAGTCTTAAGTATTTTATTAAGTTAAAAATGGTTTTTTTAAAAAAAAAAACAAAATATGCAGAAAAGCTTCTCTCTTATCTCAATATACTTCTTAAAGTACCTATCAAAAGAAATTTTGTGTAAAACGAATTAGAAAAATAAATAAATATAAATATAAACATATATGAAATTTTAGTTTATACAATTCACATAAAAATAAAAAGAATTCAGAATTCTTAATAAAATATAGAATTCACTGATTGCCGTAAAAACTTAGTTATCAGATAATTTATAAATTTAATATAAATATAATAAACAATTATAAAACAATATATTCAGAAATACTGAAACTATATGGCAATGTTCCAGAGAAATATCAGATTCAGCAAAAATAATAGTAATTTTCTACACATACAACATCAATTTGTAACATATGCTTATATGTAAAGTTCAAACAAACTTCATAAACAAAAATTAAAGAAATAATAAAATAACTAAAACTACAAATATATTTATTTTTTTGGAATATTCATAATTCTTATATCATAATATAAAAGCAGAAATTATATAATAATTGATACAAGAATAAGATATTAGTATCCCATTTTGTTTCATTAGAAGAATTTAGTTACATTCAACAAAATCATTTAATACAAATTTTAAATTCTTCTAACAATATAAACAAATTTTAATAACTATTATGAAATATGAAAAATTAACTTGTTTGCACAAATGTTTTATTAATTTTAATCATGTTATTTATTTATTGATAATTATTTTATGTATTAATTGCCTAATAAAGGTTCAACAAGACTGCACTAAACACAAACTAAAAAATAATACTCAAGATCCTTTTAGCAGTCAGAATATTTTAATCAGAAACATTTTCAACGCATTGAAAACATTTCTGATTAAAATATTTTGACTGCTAAAGGGCTCGAGTATTATTAATTGTCTATTTTTTCTTATATTTTATTCCTTAGTTCTTTCAATTCGGGATATACAAAGGTTGTAGTTTATTATGATCCTTTTAAATGTTTTATAAACAAATAAATAAAATCTGTTATTATAATTATTAGCTTTTACTAAAAAATAGCATACATGACATATAAATTTAAATTGCAATGCATCTGTTTAATTAAGTTGAAATGTTAATGCAGTGTAAAATCAAATTAAGCATCAACTGAATAAATCAAATACTTACATTTTAGGCACAACAACACCACTAGCAATTGATGTACCAGCTGACCAACAAGCTAATAAAAAATAAAATGGAAGTACAACTAACATTGGTATTATATCAAATTGATGATGTGTTTCTCTTGAAAACAAATGCCTAATAGCTTTTTCTCCAGTTAAAAATAAAATAGTAGCAACTGAAAAATATAAAATAATTTTGTCTAAAATTTTTCAAAATGCTTAAAATCAAAATAAACAAATAAACAATTATTTTAAATAAATTATTATCTAAATTTGTTTCAGCAGAAGCATTCCATAGCATTTTTTGTATTTGTTGTACCTTCTTTATAGTTAACATTTGTGAAAAATGACAATAAATGGTCAAAATATTATTGTTAAATTTTATTGTATACAAAATTTAATGAAAATTGTAAATGAAGATTATATAATTTAAATAACTTTTTTAATGATATATTTAATAAACTAAAAATACTTATCAAAAATATCTTAAAATAAAAATCAATTTATTTTTAAAAGAAACTGACTCTGTGATTTAAATTTTAAATAAATACATACAATTTTAGTTCATTAATAGATCTAATTAGTCATAATTTTCATTTTACTAGGGGATCTATGCGATTCAAATAATTCTAAACTAGCCAAACTTGGTGTCGGCATAAGTCCGATAATCTCTAAATTATATACATCCCGAAATTGAAAATCTGGATATTCTCTAAAAATTATATGCATCCCGAAATTGGAAATCTGCCAGAGCCTTGGTAGTTAGCTGGTAAGGCGTCGGGATGGTAACCCAAAGTCCCTGGTTTGATTCCAGGCAAGGCAAATTTTTAATTTCGGGAAATTAGTAAAAATTAAAGTTCAATTTATTAAATAATAGATGGCCCATCTTAACCTATAAATTTAAATTATTAATTATTATCTGACAGATGGTGGCACTGTAGCGTAAATTTAAAATTATTATTAATTTGGCAGTTAATTCAAAAATAAACCGCTGGGGGAAGTATGTCTAGTTTAGAATTATTAGATCTAATTAGCAGGGTTTAATTTGGATTATGTTCAGAAACATTTTTTACTTATCAAGTTTTAAAAAGAAATCAATCATATTTTGCAGAATACAGTCAAATACTAACATTTTTAAAATGATTTTACAAAATATTTGTTATATTTCAAAATTAAAATTTATTTTTATAATAAAATTTAATTTTGTTATATTGTTATCATCGTTTTGTTATTATTGCTTATCATTAATAAATATATCAACACAGTCTATACATGCAATTTCAATTTATTAATTTAAGTGTATCTCTTTTTCAGGTTTACGATAATTTCCTATCTATCCAAAGATTTTCGAATGAAGCATTTTCATTAGGATTTAAGTTCAAGGTAGGCTTCTTCACACATTTTGTACTTTTTCTGAATTAAATTTTATCGATTGAAAATAATGTCAACTCTCATTTATATATCAAATATTTTATTGAACAAATACAGGAATTGTTATTCTTATGCTAGTAATTACAAATTTAAGTTAAAACAATAAGCGAAGACCCGAAACTAATGTTAAAATTATAATTGTTATTAAACTTCAAATATTGACAATTCAAATAAATATTAAATAACCAAATTAAATATTGAGTAGTTTTATATGTTAAACTAATAAACAGAATTTATAATGTTTAGAGGAATAATAATGAAATTTTGTTAAAATTATAAATTTTTGAAAATATTATTGAACTATAATTGAAAATTCCATTTGTAATACAGAAAGATTAACTGAAAAATCCTTATTTTTCGTTGTATTTTTAACAATAATGAGTGAAAATAATGTCTTTTATTATAAATGTAATTGATATTGTTATATTATCTATTTGTTATTTTTTAATAATAAATAAAATCGTTTGGTTTAATTAATTATTAAAAAGAGTTTATATAAAATCTCTGCTAGCATTGAATATTGAAGTTAAATTAAGTGATAGACAATGGCGTGACACAAATCAACATTCCAGTATTTCTCAAATATCAGCAATGTAATCAATTTCTAAACATTTATCGAGTACATATCCATTAATGATTAATCATCAGTGGCATGCCAAGATTTTACAAAATATTCCATGATAAATATGATGTGAATACCTAAAGCTTAATTTTTATTATTAATTTTTGGTCAAAAAATTAATCCACTCATATACAAAAATATTCTTAATACTTCATTATAGTTTGTACACATTCCATTACTTTATAAAATAATAAGATGATCGAAAACGTACTTTTAAGAATTTTTTCCAGATTCCGTGAGAATATGCAAAATTTGCATAATAAATATTCATTCATTAGAAAATTTTATCATCTTCGGTAATGAAATCGATACTTATAATTATTTCTGATTATATCCTCTTACAAAATTCAATAATGGTCTCGTTTGAATCAATTCTACATTAATTTTTGGTAACTATACTAATTAAGGAAACTTGCCTAATTCGTACCTGTACCTAAATCGTACTCTCGCTATTTCTCCTAAGCTAAGGTATACTAATTAAGGAAAACTTGCCTAATTCGTACCTGTACCTAAATCGTACTCTCGCTATTTCTCCTAAGCTAAGACATTTACAGGCATTTCTAGCGGTAAAAATTGTAAACAACAGTCAGCCATGCATTCGTAAACAAATCAGGATATGTGCGGACACTCCATGAAAAAAAATATAAAAAAGATACGTTTGGGTTATTTTGTTTAAAATTTTTGCTTGATTCTTAAGGATTTTATACAGTTACTATTCGTGAGAATCAATGAAACAAATTTCTGTATGAAACTACGTTTACTTTCAAATTTATTTCTCGTTTTATATCAACGGTCAGTGCCCTATACTCTAGCGCCGTAAACTTGAATTCAAGTTGACCTATGTGCCTATTTCGTACCACCAAGTATAAACTTAAATCGTATTAGTCTGATTTAAGCTTACACATGGTTTAAGTTTATCCTAAAACTGTTATGAATTTTTTTTATAAATATGAAGGTATTATTGAGAAAAAAAATTCATAGTAAATCAAATATACAATGTAGACAAGACAGGTCTTACTACAGTCCACAAAAGTGCAAAAAATTTTAGCAAAAAAGCAAACATCGAGCTGTCAGTGGCTTACCATTCTGGAGGACCGTGTTCAAATCCGGGTCCCAACATCTTCAGTTTTTCAGAAGGAATCCGGTCTGTCTCGTTGAACCAATAATCTTAAACCTTCCGGTTGACCCCATCATGGGTGTTGAACAGCCTGTGATGGGTTCTAAAAGTGGCCACCGCCAAATAAAGTATATCCCTTATATGATATTGTGGCTAAAAAAGGCGATGAAAATGAAACCTTGTTCTGTAAAATGTGTGACAGGAAATTATGCTATAGTATGGCTCTAGAGCTTTTAACGCCCTAGCGAAAATTTTTGTTGCGCCATAAGACATGAATCAAACGGTGACCAGAACTTGAGAAGGTGCATCGTTTAAATTATGTGTAAAAAATAATTGTGTTTTTCTGCAATACTAATAATAATTATAAAACATAAACTGCGCCAGTACCGTTGGCACCTCTTAAATATTGGCGCCCTGAGCGGACGCTCCGCTCGATCATATGTTGAGCCGACCCTGGTATGATACAATGAACACAGTCCAAAATATGGGTACACGAGCTTTGTGTGGGAATAGCTAGACATAATTTTCAATATTTATGTGATGATTGCAATTGTTAAATTCAAAGTACGAATCGGCCAGTCTGCTAAGCGACAGAGCAAGTCTTTTGTAGCTGAGAACAAAAGTCAATTTCAAACATACGGGGTTTTGTTGAACTTAGCAGTCTGACCATACCTTTACGATAAATATGGTACGATTTAGAGACATTAATCCTAAATCGTACTTTTTTCTCTTGAGCCAGTACGCTTTTGTTGAACTTAGCAGTCTGACCTTACCTTTACGATAAATATGGTACGATTTAGAGACATTAATCCTAAATCGTACTTTTTTTATATAAAAAAATCGTTTATATGAGTAGATGTTGATTATTTTTTGTTTTTTGAGTTTTATAAAACTGTTTAAACAGTTTTATAAACTCAAAAACAAAAATAATAATTTATGATTTAATAATAATATGATAATAATGTTTTATAATTTTTCATTTTATTAATAAAGAGTTGATTACCACTAATTTTATTTCATTTTTTCTTTTATTCTTCATGTAATAAGCATGTTTTCATAGGGGCACGATTTAGTCAAGTTTCCCTAATGCCACGATAATGCTCATTAATTCTTCTAAAGTTTTTGATATATTTAGAATGTTATTTTGTAATGTAAATTTATCGAAAAATGTTTTATGGTCTCTTTGTGATCATACGTTCATGAAGTGATTTTGTTACCTTTTTTATATAACCCGCAAATGTTTGTGATGTTGGAAATTGTTATGAGAGAAATGAATTTAATAAAAATCAATTGTTCTAATGTGAAACGATTAGACTGAGTTCTTAAAACTGAAGGGATAGTTGAAAAAATATTTATTGGAAAGGGGGCGTAAATAAAATTTTAAAAAAATGTTTTATATGCATGAAAAGTTTCAAATATGTAGAAGGCTATTTAATAGTGATAAAATGATTTGGAATTTCCATAATCTATATACAATCAAACTCTGATAAGACACCCCCCCGTTAAGGCGCCACCCTCGCTGACCGCCAAGAAATTTGGCGGAACGGATTTTCCCTATGTTAATAGAATAAGCAAACCCCGATAAGACGCCATCCGCCAATAGAAATGCCTAAATAAATATTCCTTTTGGTATTGTATTTGTCCTCGTTAATCCGCCAGGAATGACTTACATCCCGACGTTCATCAGTATTGTCTATACAGTATTAAAAGCTTTCTGGATTCATTTGTAACGAGCGGGTCGAAGAGATGGAATTAACGGTTAATCATGTGTCTCTTTAAGTCTGGTTCACACCTAGGTTGCAGAAAATTTAAGATAGTAAGAACTATATCGTTTCTATCGTTTATTGCGTACCGAGCAAATGAGGATACCGTACAATAAGCTGTGTACGTTGTATTTTACAGGCAACTCAAAATAGAGGATCAAACAGCAGATGGATATGTTTTCTATATACACTTTGTCCCGTTAATAGGCGGTGTTCGGAGTCCATGGTTACTAAACCGTGGGTTAAGTGAACCGCGAGTTACAGTGCTGTATTAATATAAATTGAGCGATAATATAAGTTCCAACATTAATATGAATTTTCTGTGAGATTTCAGTTTGTGTTGCCCCTTTTCGAATTCGTTCGATAAAATTGAGTTTTTCTTCGATCGTATAAGCCTTTTGTTTACGTTTACATTCTTTTGACATAATTTTTAATTATTACTGAAATCACTTTGTCTAGAACACATCGAAACTTTTCTGCGCAGAATAGCAGAATGCAGAAAAGTTTCATTCTGCTTTGGTTCTGTTTTCTGCAAAATATAGCAGGTGACACACACAAATGCAAACGAAAAGCGGCACCTTGTGTCTTTCTTATATAGGGTGGCGCGCGGGAGTGGGAGATTTTAAAAATGCCGTAAAGCACAGTAATAATATATATATTGTTACATAATTCTGAACAGAAAAAGGTATATATATGCCACTTACAAAAAACAAACAACTCATGTTTTGAAAATAATGTTCTCTAATGGCATCCCTCCCTGACCATTCTTACATTCTTCGTTTCATTTGGCTAAAAATGTTTCAGCAAATGTTCGTCGATTGTCGATATCGCTATCCTTCAATCTATGAATTACCTGGAGTGCAGATGAATTACCTATGGTGCAGTTTTAAATCTTCATGCAATATTCTACCCAAACTCCGACGCGATAATCCTAATGACATGGATGTCGTCGTGCAGAATACGATGCGGTCTTTGCTAGATCGCAGCAGTTATTGCTTGGATACTCTTTGAAATTCGAACCATTTTTCTTGGCCCTATATGTTTCAAGTTCAATGTTAAACCCGTTGTTTCAAATCTTTCCACCCATTTCTTCACAATGTGGGCCGACAGACCCATATCATGACGGCGCAGTTGAAAATGACGCTGAAATTCACGCCGTGCAACTTCGAACAATCATTGTGTCTGTAATATGCTTTTACCGCGAAAGCGCGCTGCTCTCCTGATCACTGCACCATAGCAACTGAAATGGCATCATCTACGCCACAGCTGTGGTCTACGCAACATTCTCATCATCTCACAGCGTTGCCAAATTTAACAATGACCTTGCACTACGCATTCAAAATCTCTCACTCTCGCACGCCACAGTGTATTTAACAAACTGATAATTTATAATTATATTATAAAGACAATTTCAAATATTTTTTAAACATGAAATGTTTTCATTTTAAAATGAAATCGTTATTTATATTATATTTCTATCACATTCTATTATAATTTTATGAATATAATATAATTTCTCTGCGTCTGGCAAATGTGATTGGCAGTATGGGGAATTGGATTTCGAATTATACGTAATTTATCACCTCCCATCTCCTTCAGTCATAAATAAGTCAAACAAGGGAGAAAGCGGAAAAAAAGAAAGGAATTTAGAAAGGGGGAATAGCGACGCTCTGTCAAAACAATTCCGAAGAAATACGACATTATAGATGGTATTTCGATCAGCTCGCAAACTTCGTCCACAATAGCAATAAATCGCTGAGAATGTTTACATCAGATATCCGCCGAATAGTCGCGATACCGACATCTAGCTCGAAAGCATTCAAAGAAAGTAAATATCTAAATTCTCTCCCCGGAAAAAGATCAGGGTCAAGTGTATATAAGAGCCATTGATCGGGGCTGCTGTTGATTCTAGGTGACTCTCCGCTTGTCACAGGTTCTCTTATTGTGAACCTTCCCTCTGACTACGCTCGCTCGTTCTCTCGGCAGTTGACCACAAGCCGTTCCTGCCTGAAACCGAAATTTCATAGCTTCTTCCTGAGGGGCAATTTATCCGTTAGAAGTTCTCACCCTCAAGGAGGGTGAGAACTTCTAACGGATGGTAGTTGACGGCTATGGCAATCTGGACTGCTACTTCCTTGAAGTAGCAGTCCAGATTGCCACAGCCGTCAACTACCAGTCTTTTCCAACCGGCAGTTAGTTGATCGTTGTCCTCACCACCAATTTTTCTGTGCACTGACCATTTCATAGTGTGTGTCTTAAATTTCTTCTTAACAAGAACTAAAGACTATAAATCAGACTTAAGACTTTCGTTACTACCAATCGCCGTTTATGTCTTCCAGATTTACCTTACCGGACATTGTGCCAAGGTATCTCTTTCTCTAAATCGGGTGATCATCATTCACATTTGTAGTGATGGAGATCTCTCTAAAATAAAGGAAGTTATTCTTTGATGAATGTAGTCTCTTTTTCGATTCGCCAAGCCATCATTACCCGTTTGTCGGCATCGTACCCGACGATCCCGACTGGTGTCAGAACCTGACGATCATCGTTTAAGGCCAACGCCTGTTAATTTCGTCCTCGATCGATCTCACAGCAGTTATTTTCAAAATGATCTATATTTATTACCTGTTATGGCACCTGTTATGTTATGCTTATAGCATAACATAACAGGTGCCGATGACTTTTCATATAGACTGCTTTAAAACTATATCCTTGTAATTTTTATTTGTTTGTCATAAAGACTGAATTATGCTATATGCCGATGACTTTCCATATAGACTGCTTTAAAACTATATCCTTGTAATTTTTATTTGTTTGTCATAAAGACTGATATTTCCTTATGTCTTCGATAGACATCTCAGTATTTACAGCAGACAATCTCGCTTACTTTCCGCCATGTTTTAAACCTATATGATGTCATATGTAAACAATGCTACGATTGATTGTAGTTAGGCACAAACCTAGAGCAGAATGAAGAAGTTGAGTGTTCTAATGTTAATTTTCTGTCCTATTTCTGCCTAGAAATGCATAAATTTCTTTCTGCTCTTTTGTCTCTCTTTCGGTTATTCTGCCAGAAAAGTCTCGATGTGTCCTAGGTTTTATAACAGAAAAACTCTTTATAACTCTTAAAATTTCACCAACATAAATTGGCTGAACATGCAGCTAATCTCATTGATCACGAGATATAATGACGAAGATGTCTAGGAGTGATATCATAAGTGATTGCTTATCAAGGTAGCCATGGTAAAACCGCGTCTTAAGCAGATTCGCCTGTTTCTGAACCGCGTGTTAACAGGGTCTGACTGTAGTAATGTACAAATACGGTACGTATATTATACTGCAAAATATACAGTATTTTAGAAATGTTAAGTTTGAATGCTGAATATAAATGTACTGTATTTTATTAAATTTAATAAATTCGGATTTCATTTTCATTTCTATGCAACACGTGTTTTCGATAACCCGTCAACCCCGATTAGCCGCCACAATCGTCGCCGAACGTATGGTGGCGTCTAATCGAGGTTTGACTATAACAGTTTAATATAAAGTAAGTTTCACAATTCCGTTTTAATTGATTCTTTTAAGTCATCAAGAATCAAATCCGAAGCCTTTTCTCCTATCATGATAGCTGGTGCATAGGTATGTCCGGATGTTATGCTGGGAATGACGGATATATCGACCACGCGCAGTCCATTGACACCTTTAACCCTGTTGTTAATTCGTAAAAGGCATTAATTAAATATTATAAACTTCTATCAAGTACAGTAATTAGCTTTACTTACTTGAGATGAGGATCAACAACTGCTCTTTCGTCAGATATGCTTCCCATTTTACAGGTGCCTACAGTATGTAAGCTAGCATGAGTAAGAGTTTGGGCAGCGCAGGCTAAATAATCGTCAGAGAATTTCTCGTATTTCTCACAACCTGGAACCACTGTTTCTATCGGCTTCATTCCTATTTTTTTCATTGCGGAAGTAGAAGCTAATTCCAGACAAAACTTCATTCCTGAAATATTTGAAACTTGTAAAGGCCATTTCCTAAATTTCCTTAATTGTAAAAGATCGGATTTACCTTCAACTAAAACACTGAGATCCTCTGGATCAGAAAAATAATTCGGATCGATAACTACTTGATCATAAGGGTTTGACGATTTTAATTTAATTTCGCCTCGGCTTTTAGGTCTTTGCAAAATCGGAAAACAAGTGATTGTGTGATTATCAACATATGAACCGGCATATTTTTCAAATATCTGAAAAAAATGATTATTACATATTCATGTTATTTAATAAATAAGGGATTGTGCTATTATTGCTATATAAGAGATTTTTATATAAAAAATTTAATAATTATTAATAAAAAGACCCAATAACTAGTCGTGATTGTTTGAATGTGATGATATAATATAGTAATTCCAAATGATGCGCGCACTCCTAGGACTGAATTTGAAATTTTCAGATTTGCACATTTTTTTCTCGTCATAATCTATCTCTCTTGTATAGGATGTAGAGTATAATATTGTTCTTTACTGATATAGGGGTGTGGGATTAAAAATGTTTGGAGATAGTTAAGATAACAATCTTTCACTCAATCACTGTAATGATTTTACATATGACTTTTCAATAAAAATTGAATTTGAATTACTTTTCTGTTAATAATAATGAAAAATAAAAATTCTTTAATCGTTATATGATATAATTTATTTGATTTTAAAGGATATATTTTCCTTTCTTCAGATAAATACAGCAATACCTCGCATAATCCGGTTAATTGGTTCCTCTTTCTTCCCGGACTAATTGAAACCAGACTATTCGAGATACGAATGGATATTACTAAAAATAGTCTATGCACTTATCAGTAATTATCAGGCTGTTATTGGAGTAACAATTAAATTCCAGTTATATACCATATTACATCGAATATAAGCCGCCCCGAATTTAAGCCTTGGTAGGATTTTAAAATAGAAAAATCGGAAAAAAAAATAAAATGATTTTATAGTAGGTTTTGAAAAATAAGAAACATTTTTATTTACTTAAATAGGTACTAATATACATAATAAACACCTAATTTATTGAGAATCTTCAGATATAATCACATTCGTTTTTATTAAAACTAGCGATAGGTCTCTTCTCCCAAACATGCTTTAATCAATCTTTCATCAATTCTGTTATCATCCATGTATTCTTTTGTGCTCAAATTATAACACCCTTAGGAAAATCTTCCTTGGATACTGTTTTCTTCTTTAAAATTATAAAAAGTGGCAATTTGTTTCCATTAGCGGTTATAAACAGTATTATAGTAATTCGTGATTTTTCTTATAATTAAAATATGGCCAGATACGACACAATTCTACACAGCTACTATCAAACAGCAATTGGACTAAATCAGAAAAGCATGAACGGGGATCATCGAATAAACTGTTACCAACAGTCGTAATACTATGTGCATGTGTAGAGCTTAAAGCAAAAGCCCGAACATTGGGGAATGGGAGATCGGAAGAAATAAGATGTTAGAATATTCGCTTTGAATTTAAGCCGCACCGATACTTTACGACTTAAAAATTCGAATAAAAACTGCTGCTTATATTCAATGTAATACAGGATTTAAACCCTAATAAATGATTATGATTATAACAATAATCATTTCAGTAATGAATCTAATATTGAATATTAAAATAATAAGATTAATATTCATATATTTTCTTTATTGGCTTTTAAGTTTTATTTTTGTTGATTTATCTTTATTTTTATATTTTCACTGTGTTAACAATAAATTTTTTCCATAAATTTACCTTTCCAAAATTACAGCATGTTTTCTATGCCAAATCATCTTAAAAATCAACAAATACGGTAATCATTTTTAATTATACAGCAATTCAACATGACTAAAGTACATATGAACATTTTTTTTTACTGTATTCTAAAAAATTGTTTTAAACTTAACTAGTTAAAATCAATTATTCACTTTTAGATCTTTTTGAATATTTAAAACCATTTAATAATCAAATTCAAACTGTTTTATATTAGTAATAATGAACCAATTTTGAAAAGTTTTATCATATTCAATCCTCTAGTGCAGTGCTTCTCAACAAATTAGCTGTTACTTTGCTTAAAGATATTAAAAACACTCTTTTAAATGCTTTTTGAATATCATATTTACTGATAATACTGATGAAATTTTGTAATAATATGTTTAAGCAAGTGTTAAAATATTAAAATAAATTTGAAAATTTTGGCATTTTTAGTAGTTTCTGGTGCGAACAAATGGAAGTGCATGTGATAAGTTGATGAAAGCAGTATTAGTTATTTCCTTACTACAGTGGAATTACAAACTCGTGATTTACAAACTTTGACTTGACAAACTCGTACAGACCCCCATAAAAGTTCATAAAAAACGAAAGTTTGTAAATGGGAATGGCATTAATTAACATTAGGGACTTTTCAGGACCAACTAAATAGTTCATAAAAATATGTAGTTTGTAAATTGGAGGTTAGTAAAAATGTGAGTCCATTGTATACACTTATAATGAGTTCAATTCTAAAAATTCATATCCTGCTATTATAAGTCAGAAAATGGCCAAGAATCAGAAATGTCCAAAATTTATGGATTGTCCACTACCAATATTTGTTACTAACCACTGTACTAGCATTTTCTGGGAATTTCTTGCACATCATTTGTAGAGAGATATTAGTTTCTGATTTGTGAGGATTTTTTGATAGCTACAAATAATATTCTACCTGTAAGTAAAGCTGGAAAAATCAGAACCATTGGGTTCAATGATGATGCCATAATAGAGTCATACATTAGAACTTTTGTGATTTCATATACAGGTAGGCCTCGATTAGCGCGAATAATTGGTTCCACGAATTTCTCGCGCTAATCGAATTCGCACTAATCGAAGTATTAACTCTATGGAAAATATGGTAATTGGTTCTTGCTTTGTGA
>AYEL01091183.1:0-42440 GCA_000484575.1 Olivierus martensii
TTTTACATGCATTATTTATCCCGATTATCGCAGATTCGATTACTGCGGTATTTTTCATGGCAACAATAACCGCGATAATCGAGGTATTCCTGTAATGAACACACAATATCTTCCATCTTTTGAAAAAGATGGAAGGTAACATAAAATTAAGATTGCAGGAAAGGTTATTTTTAAATTTTGAATCTGCCTTACTGTAGCTGAAAAATTTATATAGAATATAAAATTAACACTTCAAATTAAAAATATAAAAATAAACATATATTTATATATATTAGCAGTGTCTTCCTAAGCCAATTTTCATATGGTATTTTTTTATAAAATCTCATTAAAATTTGTAATTTTATCTTACCAAAAATTGCAGTATTTAACAGAAATCAGAATGTATTTAGGCACTTTTTATACAAGACTTTGTTTAGATATCTGTAAGATAATAGTTATTAATTCAAAACCTGTTTTAGTTTTGTTTCATCTGTTAGATGTTACATTGTTGTTTAGATTGTCGTGAAGTTAATTATTCTTAAGTTAGAGTTTAGAAAAAGACCTGAGCTCAGGCCGAACTCTGGAATGCAGAGTCATTAGAACCGTTAGGTTTAGTTTGCAATTAGTTAATTTTGATATTCATTAGAATTTGTGACTTTGCAATCCAGAGTTTGTTTATTTTCTTTCGGGAAGATAGTAGAGGCCAAAGCACTTCGGACCCGGCTGGAAGAGAGACCCTCTCACCCGATGTTACCTATAAATTTGTCAATTTCGTAAATTTACGATCGGGTGAGGAGTGATACTTTCCAGCGGGCCGACCTCGGGTCCTCACATAACTGTCCGCCTTTACCTAAGTCCCTGTTGACAGAGCTAGCTTAACCTGGTAAACAGACGATGAACTGCATCGGGGAGGCAAAATTATCATTTTCTCAATATTGTTATTCAGTAATATTTTATATTACTAAGTAGATGTTACATGAAAGCTGCAACGGGCCCCGGGACCTCTAGAGCCGATACTGCATGTGAATATTTATTTCTCTTCTTATTTACCCTTACAATGAATGCTAAATAAATAAGGATGATATCAAGTCTATAGCTATCAAGAAGAATCGTAGAGTGATCGCTTAGAAGATTAGTATGTTTAACACATTTTTTTTTTCCTGAAAAATCCATTTCTTGAAATCCTTGGCAATGATCACCCATTTTTCATGCATTATTTATCCCAATTGATTTCTTGAAAAATCCTTGGCAATGATCACACATGGATTATTTATCCCGATTATCGCAGATTCGATTACTGCGGTATTTTTCATGGCAACAATAACCGCGATAATCGAGGTATTCCTATAGTTCTAATCATTTAGAAAATATAGGATGATTATTTTTCAGCTAATTGTTTGTAAAACTTGCTAAAATCACAAAACAGTCACCAAAAAAAAACACATGTATCAGATATGAACTCTCACCGCAAATAACCTTATGAACACACAATATCTTCCATCTTTTGAAAAAGATGGAAGGTAACATAAAATTAAGATTGCAGGAAAGGTTATTTTTAAATTTTGAATCTGCCTTACTGTAGCTGAAAAATTTATATAGAATATAAAATTAACACTTCAAATTAAAAATATAAAAATAAACATATATTTATATATATTAGCAGTGTCTTCCTAAGCCAATTTTCATATGGTATTTTTTTATAAAATCTCATTAAAATTTGTAATTTTATCTTACCAAAAATTGCAGTATTTAACAGAAATCAGAATGCATTTATGCACTTTTTATACAAGACTTTGTTTAGATATCTGTAAGATAATAGTTATTAATTCAAAAATGTTAACAAAGTGCTTACAAGGAATAATTTGCTATTATTTTTAAAAACATCCATTCAAACATTAAAGCATTGCAGGAATGCTTTTTGGATGGATTTTATTTATTGACAGTAACTTGATGTAAATATTATAAAATCAGCCAATCAATTTACAGTGGATTATTTTAGAATTAAACTCTAATTAATAATTATTATAAATCAGAATTATGGTCCCATATCTATGATCTATACATCTATCTAGATATGATCTATATATTTAAATAGATGGTGGTCTTGTATTTCTAATTTATAATAATAATTATAAATTAGAGTTTAATTCTAAAATAATTCATTAGGGTCATTTGGCTAATTTAATATTTAGATTATATTCTTCTAGTTGTTTGTATTATATAACTTGACATAGTTACAGTGAAACCCCGATTTTGATATTCATTATTTTGATATTCATTAGAATTTGTGACTTTGCAATCCAGAGTTTGTTTATTTTCTTTCGGGAAGATAGTAGAGGCCAAAGCACTTCGGACCCGGCTGGAAGAGAGACCCTCTCACCCGATGTTACCTATAAATTTGTCAATTTCGTAAATTTACGATCGGGTGAGGAGTGATACTTTCCAGCGGGCCGACCTCGGGTCCTCACATAACTGTCCGCCTTTACACCTAAGTCCCTGTTGACAGAGCTAGCTTAACCTGGTAAACAGACGATGAATCAAGAATTAAAAAAATAAGTACTTTTTTAAAATATTTATAAAGAATTTAATTACACATGTTAATTGATATAACTGACTATCAATTTAAGAGAAATCTCTATTATTAATCTCATTTAAGCATAAAACAATTTTTTGAATCAAAGCATAGTGTTCAGAGAGTTGTGGTGCATTTTATTTTATTTGTATTATAGTTTTCTCTAATCTTAAATATAGCATGATTATTTAAATTTATTGCTATAATACATTGATGATGAATTTATGTAATATAATACAGGCAGTCCTTGACTTATAATGGGATTCAGTTCAAAATTTTTTATCATTATAATAAGTTGGAACAGTTGTAAGCCAGAAATTCCTAAAATTTATAGATTGCCCACTACCAATATTTAAGGTTCACAATTACAATATTAAATTAAGAAATATCAATACAGGTAGGCCTTGATTAGTGCAAATAATAGGTTCCACGAATTTCTCGCACTATTTGCGCAATTACAATATTAAATTAAGAAATATCAATACAGGTAGGCCTCGATTAGTGCGAATAATAGGTTCCACGAATTTCTCGCACTATTTGTAAAAAAACTTAAAAAGGACAATGTAAACTACAATATCATAATTTCATTTCATGAATGATAAAAATTTTATAATTTCATTTCCTAATGGATTAAAATATTTATTTTTATTATTGAAAGTTCTTGAATTAAATCTATAGATTTTAGTAATTTTAATAAAAAAAATAGCAACAATAAAAATGATGATAATAATAATCTGATAATGCTAGAAGTATAAAAATTAATTTTGAAAATCATTAATATATTTCTTTAATAATAGATATTAAAAGAAAAATAAAATTTTAAAAATATCAGATTTTTTTAAATTGATATTCATTTATTACTAATAAAAATATTGCATCCTGCTTGATTTTTGCTACAAAAATCAAACAGGATTTTTTATAATTAATTAATATTCAAACAATTATTGGTTTGAATTCTGAATTGAATAAAAAATCAGCATGTTTTTAAAATTAATCAAAAAAAAAAATTAATATGACCTGATATTCTATAAAAAATTGAACATTTGGCCTATCTCTAAATTGCTGAGATGGAACCAATCATAATCATCCTTAACAAGTGCAAAATCCATCAATACAAATTTAAATAAAAATCTGAGAAATTAATTTTAAATAATTTGTATTTTTGTTGAAAATTTCAAAAATCTTCCCACTCCCTTGCTCCAGTTTTGACTATATTTGGAGCTGTAATTCCAAAGATAATCTTATTGCCAAATTTGTACTACAGCTAAAATATAAGAAAAATTTAAGTAATTTATAATGCTTAATAAAGTCCATTAATAAAATTATTTTTTATTTTATATAACAATACTTTATATTAAATATATCATATTTTAAATGTTAATTATCACAAAACTAAAAATTTTTAATTGTAAAAAATTAAGTCAACATTTATAGAAAACTCATATAATATTTTTTCTTCTCTTTTATTCATTTTAAACATAAAAACTTTATAATTAATAAAATATTTTTGCTAAATATCTTAAATTTTCAGGAAGATTAAAATAAGTTTACCTTCATTAAAACTTCCATTAGTAAAACGTGTGCCATTAATATATTCTACAGTTCCTTTAGGACAAGTATAGTATTCAACTGATTTTTCAGTGTGTATAGGTTGTGGTCCATCACAATGTGCATGATTTTTACTATCAAAATGACAAGTGAATTGTGAGCAATTAAATGCAGCTGGCAAGAATACTGAAATGGTTCCCATAATTATCTAAAACACAATTTTATAATTTTAATGACTTATGATTTAAAAGAATTTGCATTTAAATATATTATATTTACCATTATAATCATTGGTTCAATTAATTTAATAATTTTTTCTTTTAAAGGCGATTTTATATGAGACAATAACAATCTTCTTGCTCGAGCAATTTTTAAATTAATAAACGTAAACATTGCTCCCAAAATTCCTCCTAAGATACCAACAATAACTGTTGGAACTAGTGCTATTACATTTAATGCTATACCAGTTTCTACCTAAAAATAATTAAACTGAATAATTAAAATTAATTTTATTTAAAAAACTGAAATATGAATTTAAATTAATTATCACAAATACCTGAAAAAGAATGTATTTTTCTGTTCGAAATAAGCCAAAATTTCCTTGATAACAAAAAGCAGTAAAAGCAGAATTAAAAAGATCTGTTGTAAATGAGGCCACCATACAACAGAAAAATGTTTGCCAAGATAATTTCATGTTCCAGAAAGAAGAAACTTCTTCCATTGAGAACAAAAGTCCTCCAACAGGAGCACCAAAAGCAGATGCTACTCCTGCAGCAGCACCAGCAGATATAAAATTTCTTCTACATAAACAAAAAAGAATGAAAAAGCAATTACTACTTATATAAAGCAAACATACCATAAACTCTTATTTTCTATTACAGTGTAATATAATAAAATTTTTATTTATCATAATAATATCTATCATTGTTAAACAATATTATATAATTAGAAAATTAATAAAAATTTTGGTTTAATAGTAAACTATCATATACTTTACATATAATTATCATAAGATCTGTTACATTTAAAAATTCATCAGTTTTTTTTTAATTTATCACACAGCATCTTGAGTTGATAACTATATGTATTGTATTGCCAAATGAAATATATAATTAATGACAAATATTTTTTAATTTTTGAAATATTAGTTAGGATAAGTCACCTGCAAACTCAGAAAATAAATTTTATAGAGCTAAAAATCATTAAAAGCATTTTTCATCATAAGTATTATATGACATTAGAACACTCAAACTGTATAGATTCAAAATATTTTCATTCACTCTACCTGATTATACTTTATATGGAGTCAAAATGTTGCCAAAAGTCATTGCTTATTAAAAACACATAAAGCCAAAATACTACGAGCAGTGAACTAAAATATTAACGTTTATTATACAGTGGTAAAAACGCTTTCGGTATACCACGATACCATCCTCAGTTATACATACATTAAAACAGTTTTTTAAAAAAATTCTAGAACAATAAATAAAAATAATAACAGTTGTCATTCTTATATTCTGGCCGGAAAGAATCATAGAAAACAACATTAAAACCTTTCAACCTTTTAGGTTTTTGTTTTCTATGATTCTTTCTGGCCAGAATATAAGAATGACAACTGTTATTATTTTTATTTATTGTTCTAGAATTTTTTTAAAAAACTGTTTTAATGTATGTATAACTGAGGATGGTATCGTGGTATACCGAAAGCGTTTTTACCACTGTATAATAAACGTTAATATTTTAGTTCACTGCTCGTAGTGCTTTGGTTTTATGTGTTTTTAGTGAGACTAAGCAGTTTTAAATTTCTTTAAATTTAAATTTGTCATTGCTTATTTTTCTATGAAAAACTATGAAAATAAAATGATGATAAGACTTGGAATACAATGAAATTGGCAATATTATAATATAAAAAATTTCATCTGATATGTTCTAAGTCTACTCTAAAAATTTCATAGCAATATATTAATTATTTTGGCCTTGCAATGTCTTTAAGTCAGTAAACCAAGCTGATATGGTGTGTGGTTTTTTCTAGGCTACTTCTATTAACTTTATACTTCAAAATGAAAATAATGTGCAATTAATCACAAAAGAATACTTAAAACAGGCATTTAAAACCTAAAATAACTCATCCATAATCTATACAAAAATCATTCATTTTATTTCAAATTTTAAAGAATTCTATTGTTTTAGACAGTATCACATTGTGATGTAGGCCAATTTCTGATCCATAATCTATACAAAAATCATTCATTTTATTTCAATTTTAAAGAATTCTATTGTTTTAGACAGTATCACATTGTGATGTAGGCCAATTTCTGTAACCATGTGGTTTTTTCTAGGCTACTTCTATTAACTTTATACTTCAAAATGAAAATAATGTGCAATTAATCACAAAAGAATACTTAAAACAGGCATTTAAAACCTAAAATAACTCAAACATCCATAATCTATACAAAAATCATTCATTTTATTTCAAATTTTAAAGAATTCTATTGTTTTAGACAGTATCACATTGTGATGTAGGCCAATTTCTGATGTTTTATTTAAACAAAGCAAAAAAACAATCTCTGGTTTCTCTAACCAATGCAGTAATTTAATAGAGTAGCAATGACATGATATGACATCTGTGGATACAGGGGAATATATCTAAGGACATGAATGGAGTCCATGGCATTAATCACACCTCAAAATCTTGCCTTCATCCAATGACCTGAGGAGATATAGTTTTCTTAGAAAATTACATAATTAAAATAGGTGGATCTTAAATTTTTTGTAAGGAATGCACAATATATGCAGTAATCCTTCCCTCACTTAAATAATGCATCCTTTGTTTAGGTTACAAAATTATGGTAAAAAAGTGTGTGAAATTATGTGAGAAAATATGATAATTTATTTTTGTTAAAATTTATATATAAAAACTATATTATTATAATATATACATATAAATGCATAATTTTAATAAATGTATTTAGAATTGAATTAGTATGTTATTATTTTTCAACTAAAATGTTCTCAAGCTGTTTATAAATATATATATTCAAATTTAGATCAATTATCAATAGAATATGGAAAGCTGAAATTCACAGGTTCATTCAAAAATATTCCTGTTTTAATAAAAATTTTTAAATATAATTCTGCTTAGAAACTATATTTTTTCATATTATTCATTAGGACAAATATGTAGTTAAAAATATATTTCTAGTAAATAAGAAATAGCAACATTTTATTTGATCACAAAATTAGAAAATAATCCTTTTTATTTAATAGAATGATAAAAAAAATTTTGATAAACAAAGTAAAAAAACTGACTATGACAATGTTTATACGGTGGACTCGTGTTTTTACGAACCTCCAATTTATGAACTACACGTTTTTACGAACTATTTAGTTGGTCCCAAAAAGTCCCTAATGTTAATTAATGCCGTTCCCATTTACAAACTATTTTCATTTTACAAATTTTTTTGGGGTCCATACGAGTTCGTAAAATCAAGAGTCCACTGTATCAGGGTATAGTCTGAGATCAGAGTTCAATCAATCTTTTGTTGAAACAATACAAAGTGTTTATTATCTTTTTAACACCATCTAATAAATAAAACCTTAAAAACAAAAACTAAAAATTTTTTTTATTAAAAAATATTTTTATAACAATTGACTATAAATAAAAACAATACAGAAAAAGAAAAAACCAGCCATCCTAATAAATACACTTGCAAAGTGCAGTATATCATTTCAAATATTCTATAAGGAAAAACAAACAAACACAAAAACACATATATATATATATATATATAATATTATATATATTTCCTGCTTAATGAATTCCTAGGTTTAAAAGTTTTTTCAAATTATCAAAAATATGAACATTCATTGCAAAAAATAAATGCAAAACATTCATAAATAGGCATTTCAAATCACATATATAGCTATACCATATAGTATAACTGAGCTTATAGCAAAAAAACTTATTTGCTACAAAACTGGGAAAATCAAAATGGTAAATGTAGAAGATCCTCTGGTTTTATCAGCATATTATATAAATAACTACCATTCTGCATTCAATAGTTCATCTTATTAAAGCTCACCTATTTATCTGTCAATATTAATGAAGAATAAACTTCTTTAACATTTATATGACAAATAATCTCATTATCATAATTTATTTGATTTGTAAAAGCTCTCTTTTCATTTCCTTATATAAATACATCATTTTTTAATCATAAAATATTGATTTTGTTGGCCTTTATTTAATTTTATTGCAGCCAAAATGACTTCTGAAAACAGAATCATTGACAGATTTTAATATCATATCTATGGGAAATTGATTCTTAATTTATGTGTTTTTATTTTATGAGAATACTCAAGAAAAGCATTAACTTGTAAAATTGAAAACTACCTGTAATTTTAAATAACATTGATCCAAGAAATTAATAACTTTATGGATTTAATGTTGAAATATTTTGTCACCTTTCTATTCAGCTGAAAACCAACATCAAAATATATCAACTTAGAATTAAAAAGTATTAATAGTCCAATGATAAACAATACTAGAATTACTCAAGCAACAAGAATATAATTCTCATTATTTATGAGTAATTCTAATATATTAGCTATATTTTATTTTCAAATACTAATTCTAAATATATAAATTTTATCTACATAATTAAACATTTATTGTTTTTTATTCTTTGTAGATAACATACCTGTCTTCTGAATTTCTGAACCTTGAAAAAAATGGCAATCTAAAACCCAGTGTAGATGATTTAAATTGACTCAAACCTGCTCCAACTGATGCCCTAATAAAAACAGAATTAATATTTTAATATAGTTTTTATAAAAATATTATCTAATGTTTTTAATAATTCATAGTTGTTATATTTGAATAAAACATAATTGTTTATACTTACTGAAAATCTGCACACAGTAAGCAAATAAATAAAGTTTTTCTATTTATAACAAATTTAAAGAAAGGTATCTAATTCATTCATCATTTGAAACTAAAATAACTAATTCTGCAATTTATGATAAGAATAGTCATAAAACCTCTAAAATATTCTATTATTAGTAAATTACATTTATCAATAGAAGAAGTTATTTTAATAAATACAATATTTATTAAATTATATAGTAAACTCTGTTATTTCAAATTATTTAGAATAAAAAAATTGGACTTCAAATTATACAATTTTTTCAAAAAATTTGCCTTGTAAATAAATATTTGAAAACATATTATGTTGCAAGCTATTTTGTATAATTTTTATTTTAAATGCAAGTTAAATAGTTAAATAATAGGGAAATAACTGATAACTACTAGAATAATGAAAGACAAATGAATCATATTTTTGAAACACTAAAAAACCTAATTTTGAAAAATGTGGATTATTGTTTGGTGTTTTGCAATTTTATGAAAATTATATTAAATTACTTATGCATGTTTTTAAATAAATAAAAAGGAAATCTACAAATTAATTTCAAAGATTATAGTTTACAACAGGGGTAGGCAACCTTTCGTTTGTAGAGGGCTGTATAGAAAAATAAACAATTGATAATAATAGTACAATATTTATTTAAAAAAGAGAAGGTACAGATATGTAAGTATACATAGATTATATAGTAAAATAATGTGGCCCGTTTTTTTCAAGTACCATCTTAACACCCAAATCCTTTGAAAAAATCATATAATTAGAAATTTTGTAATTTGAAGTTCAAAGTATTTGGAATCAAAAACTTCAATTAACAAAATTTTACTGCAAAATATAAAAATTTTTTTATTAAATCATATTCTTTTAATAATAATTTATCAATAATAATAGAATCTTTTAGAGTTTTTATGATTATTCTGATCATAAATTGCAGCTAATTTTCCCAATTAATAAATCTAATTTATCACATAACTAGCAGCAAAATTTGTAATATAAAAAAATGATAGAGATAATTGAACAATATCCAAACTAGACATATTAATACAATTTACATTCTTATACAGCTAAAATAATTTCAGGGACATGCAAAGCATACTATATTCATACTCTGCATCTAAAATTTATAAATGAATCAACATAATTCCAAATAATGAAATTTTAGGCCACTACTCTTTATTAATTCAAGGATTTAGTCAATACTATAATGCAATTTTGTATTAAAAAAGAGATCAAAAAGAGGGTCAAAAATGCTTCAATAAAATTATTTTAAGTTGAAAAGAAAAATCTGAAGTTTTTATTTCTATATTTTCCTGCACTTTGGGCTGATTTTTGATGTCCACATTAAAAATTAAGCAATTAAATTATTCATTAATTTACACACTTTAACTATATTATAAAGAATATTAATATGAATTACAAAAAATAGAATTATTCCTATGTACTTCAAAAACAATTATAAATTCATTTTTATTAAAATTAATTGCCAGAAAGAATTATGGTATACACCATATGAAAACAAGGAATCCACAAGCACTTTAAGCAATGCTTGTGGATTCCTTGTATTTCTTATAAGCAGCAGAACTTGATAGTTTATGAAAACACAAGCAAATATATGAAAACATTTATTAAAACAATATTTTTGAATCTATATAATTGAACAAATTTTCATTTATGTCTTTTCCTATCACAGTGATTGATATTATAGTAACACCATTTCCAATGAAACTATAGCAACATCATGGTTATAGTGTCATCTAGATACATCATATTGACAGCATTTGATATTATTACTGTTGTGACAAAAACTTCATAGTTCTCTTATCATCATTTGGTTAAGTAAAGCCTGAACTTTTCTAAGTATTCAAATTCTGAATATTTCTACATGTATACGGAAGGATTAAAAAGTTCCAGTACTTTATTTAAAAAAAACAATTTAAAATATGTGCATACATCTAGTTATCAAATTTTTTGAAATACTTGTCTTAACTATTCACACATTTTTTTAAAAATCTTTTTAGCAATCAGAAAGTTCAGAAAAAACCATTTTGGAAAAGTCATTCTTTGAAACTGTCTATATTGCATCCATTAGTGGCCTTAGCATTTATTTCATCTGAAAAATCTTTGTCCTTTAAATAGATTTTTTTAATCTAGGAAACAAGTAAAAATCACAAGGCATGAGGTCAGGAGAATATGATGGATGTCGTAAAACAGTCACAGAAAGTTTATCTAGGTCTTGGATAATTATTTGAGCAAGATACACAAGAGCATTATCATGCAGCAATTTTCAGTCATTTCTTTGAAACTCTGGTCTTTTCCTCTAATTGCATCCCTTAAATGATGAAAAAAATCTAAATATAACTTTTTTAACAGATCACCTCTCAGAGATAAATTCATAATGACTAATTCCCCTTTTATCAAAAAAGATTGATGGCCAATCAGATTGGTAGTCATCATGTTTGTTTCTGTGCCCATCTTTAAATTGCTTATATCATTCAAATGTATGGCTTTGTGACAAATGTATCATTCATACATATGGCTTTGTGGTTTTCATATTTTTACAAAGCACATTAAAAGTTTCCACAGGTGTTTTTTGCATAAAAAGTAAAATTTAATTGCAGTTCTTTGTTCAAATATCAACATGTTTATAATGTGACATGGTATTATGTTATGGCGTGTGTATATAGCTGGTATTCTTTTAGCATGTGGAATAAAATAATAATTGGTCCCTTTCTACTAGCTAATGGGAAAATTTAAAAATTGTATAGGTTTTCAAATTATATATACTTTCTGCTCAAATTTTGAATTTTTGATATTTTTAAAAATAAAATTAATTTCTATATTTCTTAAAGCAATTAATATTTCTATTTCATACAAGATAGGATCAAAAAGTTCCAGGACTTTATTTTTAAAATATGTTTAATCATCATTAAATATGCCAAGTACACATAGTAATAAACAATATTTTCATGGTGTGGAATTCTGGGCGGAAGGAAATGGAAATGCGGAAAACAACAGGTATTGCAACCTACGAGCGGTTCAGGTTAGAATAGTACTTGCAGGGATTCTTTAAAGGAGCTCTTTTGGGTACACTTTCCTGGATCTACTTTGATTGAGGACTCATCCTCCTTGCGGGTCCAGCCTGACCTTGATGGGCGTGATTATCATGCCTCGAGGAAGGATTGGGACCTTGTGAGGGGGATGATTAATCAATCTAACATTAGATGGGCTATAAGTGTTTTTAAGCCTTTTAAGTCGGTGGGACCAGATGGCATTTTGCCAGTGTTCTTACAACAAGGCATTGATGTTCTGGTTTCCCCTCTTTGCTGTGTCTTTTGGGCCTGTGTGGCTTTTGGCTTCATGTTCCATTGTCCTGGAGGCAGGTGAGGGTATCTTTTATACCTAAACCTGGGCGTAATCCATGGTCCTGGAGACAGGTGAGGGTATCTTTTATACCTAAACCCGGGCATCATGGTCCTGGAGGCAGGTGAGGGTATCTTTTATACCTAAACCCAAGCATAATTCTTAAACCAAGGTTAAGTCCTATCGTCCGATCAGTCTGATGTCTTTTCTTTTGAAGACATTAGAAAGGTGTGTGGATAGGTTTATTAGGGATCAGACCCTGGTTAGGATCCCTCTATGTCGCAGCCAATTTGCCTATCAATCTGGCAAATCGACATGAGCATGCTCTTCATGAGGTTGCTTCGCTCACTGAGAGGTCTATTGGGTACAAGGAGATTGACTTGGTGCTTGCCTTGATATTCAAGGGGCTTTTGACTTTACTTCTTTTGAGCAAATTAGCCTTGCTGCTTTAGGCATGGAGTTAGCTCAACAATTGTTCGCTGGATTGGCTCCATGGCTCAGCGATTATTCGTTGGATTGGCTCCATGCTAGGCATAGGGTTGTTTTTAGCAGGCTCTATGAGGAGGAAGTCATGATTCTCATTGACAGGGGCTGTTCACATGGGGGTGTTGTCTCCCCTTCTTTGGAGCCTGGTGGTGAATGAGCTATTGGCTTTACTTAAAGGATAATTCTTAAACCAAGGTTAAGTCCTATCGTCCGATCAGTCTGATGTCTTTTCTTTTGATGATAGTATATTGTCGGTATTCTTTTAATGCCATGTGATATAGATAGTCTTTTTTTGTACTTCTAAAACAAATTCTATGTCTGAATCCCAACCACACGGTTGGATTTTCGTCATTTTCCAAGTACAGTATATAAACATTCGTTTCTATTGGTTGATTGCATCCTTCGCGTCTTGCCGCACCGTATTGTTCGCGTGTGCTAATTAGTCAAAGTTCAATATTTTCATTTCCTTTCGCGCGGCTACGAGCGTTAGCTCCAGCAACCGCACGGGAAAATCTAGTCCAAGACACATTGTATGCGCGTAATCGCGCGAAATTGCTTTCTTATGTTTCGCTTCGCGTCGCGTTCAGTATGTTACGGCCTTAAAAGAAACGTACACTATTTGAATATATTTCCCCCTTATATTTTCCTATTGAAAATATTCCAATTCTTTTTTAACGATTTTATTAATATTTTTTATTTTTTGTGCTAAAGGCGGATTATCATGATGCATTTCTGTTTTTCTTTTGATCAATAAGTTAAGTTCCTCTACATGGATAACGTAATTGCAGATGTCAAAGGAATTGTGCCTAATGAATTTTCGGTTAGGTTAGGTTAGATAGGTTTGAATAAGTAGTCCCAGGCCAAGAATTTTAGTCATGGACGATCGTCCCAGGACGAGATATAGCCCCTGTAATTCTGCCTGCGTAGCACATACAGAAATTTCATTTTGGCCTATTTTCTATAATTATAGGCAGATTTCAAAGTTCAGACATTTAAACTGTAGCTTATTAATTCTATTTAACAGTAATATACGTTTGCGAGATTTAACTTTATTTTTAACGAAATTATTAGATGATAACTGTTAACATTGAGAATCTCCTAGCTCCTGTAGCTCTGTCTGCGTAGCACAGATAAAATCTTCGATTGGTCTGATTTTCGATACTTACGAAAATAAGACCAATCGAATGTTCACATATTTAAATGGTAGGTTAATATGTGTAGTTATAGGTAATATATATATAATAGACGTATATTTAATATTAACGGAATTATTAGGTGTTAACATTGAAAATTCTAAAGCTCTGCTTGCGTGACAGCTTAAAACACACCCAATCGTTCGCGGACAAGACCAATGACCTGTAAACTAGTTTAACTACTTTTACAGTATAAAAGGAGATGATTTTTCAGGAACCTCATCATTCTAAAACCATGTGCAGCAATACAAGCAAGATATAAAACTTATGCATTATGGATTGTGAAACTTTCAATCTGACTGACTGCCTTCTCTATCGAGACATGAGTGTCGTCTCTATTTTTTATCCGGACCGATATGTGCATTATAATTTTTATACAAAAAAATATAAGTATTCTCACTTGTCAGCAAAAGACCAAAATCAGGTGAGATTTTGAAAATAGACATCATGGGTTACAAATGGAATATCGACCACAAACAACCCAATAGGCTACTAACAGGAACGTCTGGTATGAAGATACAGCAGTGGCGGCTCGCCCATAAGGGCTGCAGGGCTGCAGCCCTCCCACCAAAATGAATGGTCCCTGGGCAAAGTTAGCTTTTAAATCCTGAGACCTTTTGTTCACCCTATCCCAGGAGAGGAAAGATGATGTTTATACTTTCTCGAACATTCGCTGAGATGGGTGTCGAATTCGCGACTATTCGTCGGCCAACTGGGATAAACATTCTATGCAATTTATTGATATCCAGGGTTGAGAATTGACCCCACGGTCTCAAATATGACGCGTTATGTCGCCGTAGATCGACATATTTATTTTATCAAGCAATCGTTTAAATTCCTTTTTTCATCTCTTGTTTCTGTTATAGTCTTAATCGCGATTCAAAAATTAATCAAGGTGGAGAGTAATAATGTACCACACTCGATTTCCCACCTTCTTTGGAATTTCTTTAACTCCGTCTTCGTTCGGGGGGCAATCCGTGACCCCACAATGGCACAAATAGAATTATATTATTTTTTTCACTTAAAAATTTTGTACTCTTATTTATTAATATAATTTTAATGCTTATTAATTCAACAAATTTTAATAATTTCAATAAATTTAAATATAAAAATAAATTAATTCATACCCTAAATGAATCATTGGTCCTTCTGGCCCAACAGGCATGCCACTAGATACAGCAAGAACACACGATAAAAATTTGACAACAAGTGTTTTAACATTAAATATATGTCGTACTAATGTGCCATTTAAATAAGCTATAATTTCAGGTATACCAGATCCACCTGCACTTGGACGTATAAACTACAAAAAAAAGAAATATATATTCTTAGAATTATAAAATTAAATTTAGCAAGAAATAGTCATAATTATTTAAATTATGCTGTTAATAAAGATCCATTTAATGTATATAATAATGAAATGGAATATATTAAATAGGAACAAATCAAAGAATATTTAAGTCTTTGATTAACTTATCAAATAAATTGCATATGATGATTGGAAATACACAAACAAATACGATTACATAGCACATAATATATATCTAAATATATTCATAAAAATATACATACAAAATCTTTCAATAAATATTTTTGAAAATAATTTTATGAAATTTCAAACTAATATGATAAGCATATAAGTATTCCCTAGTTTATGTATATTCAGCTTCCAGAAAGTTTGACTTTATGCAAAATATTTTCCTTAATAATTTTATTTTTCAGATATAAAGCAAAAATATCTATTATATTTATAATTTATAAGTGTGAAAACATTATTTTTATAATAATTAAAAGTTGATACTACTTATGTTTTGTATTCTTTGTAGATCTTAAATATCCTATTATTGGTACAATATTATTCTATATGGTATTATATTTCTTTCAATCAGGGAATAATATTGTACCATAACATTGTGAAGATGTAATCACTATAGTTTATTCAGTCCAGAGAGTTTTTATTCATAATTTAAAAAAAATTTTTTTTTTAATTTAAGCAATATTCAACTAAATAAAAAACTTCAGTGCAAATTATTTGCATAAATTGGGAAATACCTGTATTTATTATAATATTAAAACTGAAATAAAATTACAATAATTATGATAAATATCTTTGTGACAGTTAAACAGGAATTTTATTTGGAAAATATGTAGTGATAAATGAAATATATTTTTTAACTGCTTTATATATTCATTTTTTGATAATTTATATTATACAAACCAGATGGGGAATGCAGATCCAAGGCAATAAAGGATTTATTCTGTAAAAATGAATCAGAGGAATAGAAAGAAGGAAATCAGTGAGAAACTTGGTAGAGAGGTGAGGGAAATAAGAGGAGAAATGAGTGATTTTGAAAAGAGCTAGAAAGCTGTCATACATACAAGTAATCCTTGACTGTACAATCATTTGTACTTACAACAGTAATATAATCAGTAAATTCTGTAACTGATCAATGTAATTCATATAAATCCAAGTCCATGAGCAAAGATCTGATATAGGAAAATATACTTTTTGTTTGCTTCTTGTATTTTTGTGTTCATTGAGTTTATTAAAATAAAGTGAGATGCAATAATAAATACTGGTAGTGAGCAAATTCATAAATTTTAGTCATTTCTAAGTTCCAAACTGCAGCATTCAAACCAAACCTTATTGTAAATCAAGGATTAAATATACAAATAAATAAAGCAGTACAATAGGAAATAATTACTATGTTTATTATTGATTTATATGTTTGTGATTTTAGAGTTAAAAATAACTTAATATAAATCAACAGTTGCATCTTTTATAATAGCAATACTCTTGTCTTACAAAAAAGCTTATACTCCTATTCATAGAAATAATCTAAGCAAATATTTATTAAAATATATAGAACATATGATAATCTTTATAGGTTTCATTTATGAAGGGATTGCTTCAAAATTCATTAATTTTTATCATAAATCCACTCTTTCTTGGGTTCTATATAAAGGAAATTCTGAAGAGAAATTCATTCTATTGTTATTTTTTAAACATAAGAAATTTGAGAGATTACTATTCCTCTTCTAGATATACTTCTCTATAGCTGAAATTCTTAAAAAAATAAATCTTTAATAAAAAAAAAAGTTAATAATTACTATAGACATTATCTTAATTTAATATATACTAACTGCTTGCAAATAAATTATATAATAAGCTATTATATTTTTTCAAAAAATATGTTATATTTATAAAAAAAATAAAACTTACAACAATTAAAGATGAACTTGCAATTACAAATATTAAACTAATTCCAATGACCCAGGTCCATGCAATCAAAAATTCATCTTCCTACAATTGATTTTTGTAATAATTTATCAAATGTATTAATACAAATTCATTAAATATAATATATAATCAAATTATTTACTACAAAATTAATTTTTATTTAAATAACCCTAACAAGCCAAACTTCTCCTAGCGATTTATTAACTCTCCCTTATTTGGATCGCGTAAATCCCCTAAGTAAATGTTGATTTATTATTAATTTTTATTTAACTTCTAAAACCAATGAAAATACATATTAATTTTAATAATTAACTCACACTAATAAATTCTCTTGCTTTCTCCCACTTCAAATCAGCAAATAAATCAATCAATTGATGAAGAAGAAAACCAACAATTCCTACACAAAATCCTATTAATCCCATCATAATCCAACGGTCCCAATCTAATCTTTAAATGGAAAATTAGCGATATATTTATTATTTATATTTAATTTTTTAATATCTATATGTTTTTTATAATTTTATAGAACATAAATTAAAATTTCAAAAATAAACTTTCATAATTATATAAAAAATAATTAAATAAAAAGATATTAAACTAATAAAAGATATTAAAAAACCGCCACTGAGATACAGACATACAGACATTCCTCATATAGTGCAAAGAATTTCTGAAGAGTTTTTCTATTGTTTGTTTTAAAGGTGGACGATTAGAAAAAGACTTGTTAATGCCGGACATGTCCCGTATATCAATTTAGAAGGTTTGGGATGTCCCAGATCAGAGAAAATAGGAACTCCTTGTCCTCGACATGTCACATTTAAATAGCATTGTAGTCTGTGTGATGTTTATGCGTATAGAAGTTTTGTTATAAATAATATTTATAAACATATGTAAATATTATATTGTAAAAATAAACATTGTACAAGTTATAATTGTGTATATTATTACACAAATTCTTAAATAAGGAAAGTCTATAAATATATCATTAACATTTCTTTAACCGGCACTTTCGATGGTGCTGTTATGCAGATCATAGAATGCTGATTCCAAAAATATATGTGATTCTAGCTCAATTAGGAAGATAGATATAAACATTTGAAATTTATAAAGGCCGTGACACACTGAACGCGACGCGAAGCGAAGCATAAGAAAGCAACTTCGCGCGGTAACGCGCGTACAGTGTATCTTGGACTAGCGTTTCTCGTGCGGTTGCTCGAGTTAACGCGCGTAGCCGCGCGAAAGGAGATGAAAAAGTTGAACTTTGACCAATCAGCACGCGCGAACAATACGGTGCGGCAAGACGCGATCAACCAATAGAAACGAATGTTTTATATACTTGGAAAATGGCGAAAGTTCAATTGTGTGGTTGGGATTCAGATATATAATTTGTTTTAGAAGTACAAAAAAGACCATATCTATATGATATGAAATTAAAAGAATACCGAAAATATACGATCATTTCTTTTTAATAACAAATCAACCACACTCCTCAAATGACCTTTATCGGCAAATCCCGGAAACATGAGAAATAACTCGACTGCAATGTAGACAGGCAGCGGCGCAGTATAACGGGAAGGGAAGGATGCAAATTTTTCTATCATCTTTGCTTCGCTTCGCCACGCGGCGCGTTCCTTAATGATATGCGATTTTTTATATTAGGGCGAGTCTATTTTTTTTAACTTCTTTTCTAATTGACTTCAAATTTGATATGGCTGCGTATTATAACATTCTATAAATGATTATATAATCAAAATTAGAAGATGAGATCTTTGCAAATTAGATCTAATATATTATATGACAGTTTATTATAAATAACATTTACAATACAGACAATAATGATAATATGAATATCTTCTACACCTGTGACTTATTGGATATTCTTCACCATTTAATCTATTGAAGACATAAGGTGGATGGTAAAGGCTAAAGCAAGAATTTCTTTGATAGAGAATACAGGTTCCATATTTATCACAAATATCTATAGTAATAGCTATTAATTAAACATAATTTATTAGGGATTTCTATCCATGTATGCTTGTCATTCCAACTGCTTTATGATGCCAATGTTTCCTCAATTTACCATCATATCTCTTATTCACAAATATTTTAGGATGATTCCTTATCCATCATGGCTTCATAATTCAAAGGATCTCTTACAGAAGCATGCAATTGTAAAATATATAGGAACACATATATAGTTATATCAGTATTCAAATAACATTAAATAAATTTTAATTCTTTCACATTATACTTGTATAAAGAATCCATAAGGAAAAAATAACTAGAAAATATATTACTACTAATTATAAATTTAATATCCTTGATTGATTCATTCTTGAAAAGCAACTATCATTAAATAAATTTATTCTTAAAAGATAATTGACAAATGCTATATTACATAATTTAAATTTCTTCCTTTTAGTATAACTGAATATATTAATAATTAATCAACTATAAATACATTAAAAAATTTAGGAGACTAAAAAAAAAAATCACCATTAAAAGTATATTTTATATTTATCTATTAGTCTAAAGAGATCTTAATTCTGTCTAAAAACTCATGATTATAACAGAATTTTAATAATTTCAAATAATTTGGACTAATGTTAATACCATTTTTGAATTAAGAAAAAAATAATAATTAGACTAAGAATGGCACTATCTAAGAATTAATAACTCAACTAAAATTTTTAATTAATTTATTTGAATAAAAAACTTATCTAAGCCTGGGATAATTATCTTTAGGGATAATTGGGACATCTAATGACATAAGGATGTTAACCCAAAGGTCCCTGGTTTGATTCTTGGACAAGTTAAGGCTTTCTTCAGATAAATTAATTAAAAATTATAATTTAATTATTAATTCTTAGATGTTACTAACATTAATCCAAATTATTTGAAATTATTAAAATTCCATTATAATCAGGGTTTTTAGGCAGAATTAGGATCTGTTTGGTTATTATCCCTTGAGTTTATGCTTAAAAGTTTATATATTATATTCCTAATTATATTTATCTATATTTTTATCCTGTATATCTTATGTATTTTCTTAACAGTTGTCAACATCAATAGAAATATATAGGATAAACAAAAAAAAAATTGAAAACAAGAATTAAGAAACACTGAAATAATGAAAAAAGGAAAGACAAAATAAAATACTAGTAATGAAATACAGAGTATCACATTAAAGTTCATTGGGATCATGCATAAGATATAGTGCAAAGAAGAAAAAATGGAAAGGTGGCAGAAGGAATAATAACTGCATGATGACATTCCCAAGTTATTAATGCTATATGGTGCAATATTTGTTCCAATATTCTGTATTCAAAAAATTCATTAGCAATAAATTTTGCTTTTTAATTTGACTGTTCTGTATGTTAGTGCTCTCATAGTGCCATAAATTAATATAGCATTACTTTTAGCATTAATTCTTCTTGTTTTTAACTTAATATATTTATTCATATATTAAATAAAATTCTTAATTAGCATTTATTTCATTTATTTAATGTAATTACATGTTGTTATTAATCTTTATTTCTATTAGTAATAATTTAAATTTATATAAAATAATCAACAATAAATTTGACAAGACAAACAATAAGGACATCTGATGGAATGTTAACCTAAAACAGTCTGCAGTCCCAGTAATTAGAGTAGAAAAATCTAAAACTAAAATAAAAATATACAACATATATTACATACCTCTTCTAGGATGAAGGATTGCCATTCTACTTAATACAATCTCTGGTGTGGTAATGTTATAAGAATGTTCGCATTTTTCCCAAACAGGTAGAGGTACAGTGCGTCATAGAACCTCCGAGAGTTATAGCAATAGCAATGGGTGATATGTGAGATATATCTGAGAACCCAGAAGGGATGTCACTGATTTATCTTAGCTTTGTCGACAGAAATATTTTTATTATAATCCCTTTCTATGGTTGGTAACCTAAAATCTTAATATCTTATGTCCTAACCTAAAGCTATTTTAATCATTACTAGAAAGTAGTTTATAAAGTACCTAAAATGTTAGCATACCATCTTGTTATTGAAAATTGCTATAAATATTTTAGTATTGGAATTGATTTAAAAATTTATAGACATCCCAGGGGGACATGGTGTTTTCAGGGTGACGCATGGCCCGAATTACGATTCGAATCGCGATTACGGGATTCCTAATCAATCTATGAGTATCAGACTCGGTACATTAAAATCTGTGGAAATCCTAAAAGAAACACCCAGGCCTGATTTAATTCCGACAAACGGTTGGCCATCAACAGTTGTCGCAGTTATTACACAGGTCGTTGATCATGTACAAATGTAGAATTAGAAATACGCTTTAGCTATTAGATCGAGCCTTGCGAAACTTGTAACGTAGGTGGCTTATAAAGTCTTCCACGAACCACCCGAGTATGGGTTAATTCCAAGAAATGGATAGCCTGTGGATATTGTCCGCAGATATCAAAGGAGCTAATCAACTAAATATTCAATGTTAAAATACAACCAAGAAGAATATCTTTTTCTTTTGTATGGTAAGCTTGGTGGCTAAATTTTGATTGCCCCTATTTCTTTTGTATGGTAAGCTTGGTGGCTAAATTTTGATTGCCCCTTTCCACTTCAGATAGAGTACTAAGAGAGCCATTCTGGGCCAAGATTAAAAGCAAAATGTAGAAAAAACCCAAGAATTTTTCCAACTTAACCTATGTGATGACATGTGTGAAAGTAACCCAACTCATTTCATGTTAGGTAGAAGCTTAGAACTATGTTAGTAGAAAAATTAAGTACTGTGTTATTAGAAACCGTAGAACTGTGTTAGTAATATATCTAGAAAGTATGAGAAGAGGGGGAATTTAATTTAAGTTAGTAAAAGACTTACAACTATGTTAATACCTAAAACTAATAAGTTTTTATTTGTTTAATTTTTTATTATTATTAATTTTTTTTAATTAAATAAAATGTTAGTGTGTTAGTAACTTAGGACTAGGACTACCGCTAATAACCAGCATACCACAGTCACTCAACTTAAGAAATTTAGAACAGAAGGTGTTAGTAAATAAACCAGACCTAACCTAAACTATTCTGTGAAGGTGTTAGTAATACCAACCAGACCTAACCTAAATATTCTGATATCTCTACTCCACAAGAAAGAAAGTATGGGGGTAGACCTAAACTATTCTGTGAAGGTGTTAGTAATACCAACCAGACCTAACCTAAATATTCTGATATCTCTACTCCCACAAGAAAGAAAGTGTGGGGGGGTTGACATACCACCGACCACCTCAGCCATCGGGAAAAACCAATGGAAGTTCGTCATTGGAGAAAAACCAACAGCTGAAGTGCACCGGAGGAGGCAGTTTGCCTGGAAATAAGAATCCATTCACACAAACACATTCACTCTATGCCACTGGCATTATATCCAATAAAAATGGAAATCTGACACCAAGTATCACTCTATGCCACTGGCATTATATCCGATAAAAATGGAAATCTGACACCAAGAAGTATATCATGAAGAAGAAGAAGTCTATAGTGATGGAAATGGTCTTTTTGGTGTATAACTAGATAACCACTGAATATTTAACATCAGGAGCTCCAGCCGCAACACCTGAATGAAGAGCTGTCTCACCACAACTGCTAGAGCGAACTCTTTTATAACCTGCATCCTGTTCATCTTCAAATGATTTTGCTAATGCATAAGTCAATATTTTCATTTTTTAGTTAAGATGCGCCATAAAAACTTATGCCCCTTTTCAACCCCTTTAAAATATGATAATATATTTAATAGATTTATATGTATAAATATAAATATAGATGAGATATCTCTGCACATTACCACGAGGTCACTAACCCTAATCAAAGTTTAACTTAAGCATATTACAGCTAAATATTGTAATATAAGCTACAATCAATAGAAAATTAGAGAAAGATTTAGAAAGTTTTTAAATCTTTTAATATGAAATCTGAAGTTCAGAGGAATCTCAACAAGTGATCACAGGAACAAAACCTTCCCTTAAAGAATGACAAACACGATGGCAGTAATATTGCAAAATAAATAAATAAATAAATAAAATCAATAATTTTGTCAAACGGTGCAAAATATAATATCGATTCATTGTCTATCAAAAATAAAATTAAATAAAAAACAGCTTATGACCTGAACATTTTAAAATTCTCTGCATACTTATCCAGGAAAAATCAAGATCTAGGAAGTTTTTTGAATGATTTACCTTAAAATGTTTATAAACTAATTATTACGATTGATTATTTCTTCATCAATTATCAGTAATGACAGTACAACCTTCGATGACATTCCTGATAAGAACAGAATTAATAATTCGCTTGTTGTGATACCATACCATTTTAAAAATACTCACTTGTTGTTCTGCAAATTCCACTTAGAGCCATTTCCTATTGATAAGATTCATCCTGTCTGCGGTGGGAAAAACTACGAGTTTCCTCCACTTGTGGATCTACAAAAATAAGATGTTTGAAGGCTAGGGTGTAAAAGTGCAGGCATAATAGTAAAATCTAACTATTATTCTTTGTTTATTAGTCTTTTTAGGATTTAATTTATCCTCAATACGGGCCTCTCAAGCGCGGGGCCCGATTGGGTGCAATCGGTTCAATCTGCTTACATTCGGCGCTGTTTATAAATAAGTAGTTTATTAAAAAATATTAAAAAAAAAAGATTAACTAGATTTAATTTTAAAAAATTACCTTCTGAAGAACTCTTTCCCAACTTTAATATATATAGAATATGGTCAGCGTTTAAAAAAAATTTTATTTGGATTTTGTCCAACTCTACACCTTATATCACCTACGCTCTCCCAAAATCTGGAGCAGGAATGGCCAACCTTTTATAGTTCATGCGTCAATATTTTCATTTTTTAGTTAAGATGCGTCATAAAAACTTATGCCCCTTTTCAACCCCTTTAAAATATGATAATATATTTAATATATTTATATGTATAAATATAAATATAGATGAGATATCTCTAATTGCACATTACCACGTGGTCACTAACCGTAATCAAAGTTTAACTTAAGCATATTACAGCTAAATATTGTAATATAAGCTACAATCAATAGAAAATTAGAGAAAGATTTAGAAAAGTTTTTAAATCTTTTAATATGAAATCTGAAGTTCAATAGTTTAACGAAATAATATACAGCCATGTATACAGCACAGTAATCGATATCAGCTATTAATTTAGTAATTGAGCAGTCTCATTGGGGTCACCAGTAATCGATATCAGCCATTAATTTAGTAATTGAGCAGTCTCATTGGGGTCACGTGCAACAATCACGTGGCCATTATCATCCAATGAGACTGTTCAGTTAACAAAGACACGATCATAGTAATCCAATGTATCGGCCAATTAACATGCCACGTGGCCACTGTAACCCAATGAGATTGCTGAAATAGCATTAATCTTCCATCTTGGATTTCATATTAAGTAATATACGCCAATTACGATATATAAAATCAATTTCTAATAATCAGTATCTGTCTTTAAACCTTTTTACCTGAATGGATTATGAAACAACAAAAGTTGTTCCATAAAAATCCATTCAACTGTTCCCACGTTATAAGTTAACACGTGCACACAGGCAGCATTCATATTTATAATATATACAGGTAAATTATGTAAGAAAATTTAATTTTTCTCACGGAACCTCACTTCTAATTGCATAATTAGAAGTGGGGTTCGGTGCCCCACTTCTAATTATGCAATGCGCCACTAGTTGGCCACCCCTGATCTAGAGCGTCCCCAGTTGAAGTTTAGAAAATCTGGTCAGTTTACAAATATTTCAACTATATAAACAAAATTATCTTCCTAGGCTATAGTCCAATAAATAAAACTGAGCTTAAATATAAATTTTAATTGAGCTGCTTTCAAAAAGTAAATATATTAAATTTTACTAATTTCACATAAAGTAAGTAAAAAAATCTAATAGAGAGTATATGTGCAGTTAAGTAATATCTAAAAATTTTTAGATCTTACCTGTACTCTACCCCTTCATAAATTATGTTAAACTATAGTACACAAAGTAAAACAGACGTCGAAAGTTAATATTTCTTTATTGAATTGATAATTTATTTAAAATAAATTTTTTTGTATTTAATTATGTTATTATTTACCGTGTACAGTATTACCAGAAAGAAAGTTTAAATTTCACGAACGTATAAATGATTAATCAAAAAATGATAAGATTTTAAGAATTCTACATAAAATCTCTAAGACGATATCATCATCTGGAAATGATTTCCTTGTAATTTACTATTTCGAAAATTAATTTTATACATATAAAAAATGAAGGAAAAGATATTTCGACATCCCCTTACAATTTTGTTCACATTAAATAAGATTAAGGACAACTTTTCAAATGAATATTTCTTTGTTTCTCCTACGTGTAATTAAAGTATATTTGGTTATAAAGAATTATTTGAAGAAAATTGATATTCTTTGAAGTCGTTTTAATTATGTACAAAAAATATTTAAGTTCTGTGATTGCGATATTAATAATTTGGACTTGTTACGTCGTGTCTTGTTTACACCCAATTTAGATTTTACAAGTCATACATGACGTCATATGACTGACTAAAGATCGCCGATGACCAAGTACTTGTTTGTCGTATTCCGCGATAAATAGTTCTGAATTAAATCGGCGAATTTGCTTCAAACACAATTTAATTATTTGATATTTTCCCATAAATAATTTAAATAACAATTATATTAATCGAAACACTTTAAATATCAGAAATATTTAGAAGAATTTCTCAAATGCGTATAAATAACGGCTGAAGAATACGAAAATAGCCATTTTAAACCATAACCGACAAGAAGGAGGAAGCAGAGTAACTGTGTAATGCAGCAGGGAAAATATTTACGATTTGGAAGATGTTTTTGAAAATTAATTCAAGTATCAGAAAACTGATAATTGTGTGCGGCTAACTTCTTTTATAGATGTAAGTAAAGATTTTAGAATTTCAAGCTAACAGCTCTATAATATATATTTGCACTCGGCCTTGGCAACCTTAACGAAACGGTTGGTGCCATATGGTAGCCATTTTTATAGATAGTATGTACGTACTTGTGTCCCCTTTATTTGCTTATAGTACGTGAAATCCTCATTACTTTAAAAATAATTATGCACAATAAACACTGGTGTAGATTCGACATTACCTGCCGCCCTTTTACAGTGACGTGTAACCAATTTGGGGACGCGCACTTCTCAATTCTTTTGTATTCAACACTTTTGGACTCGGAGCACCCTTACTCTCATGTCTTTAATAAAATAAAATCAATTAAATTTATAATTTGGCCATCTAACATGTTAAAGCAACAAACCCGATCACGATCCCCACATTAATTCAGTAAAATAATATAAAATTCTCTTATATATTAACTTTAAAAAACAAAATAATTATAAAGTGAATAAAAATAATAATCTTATGTTAATCTGCCAAGCTTTTTTGAATTAAAAAAAAAGCTTAGAAGAATAAAATAAATAATATACTATATATTGAAGTACAGCTACTTCTCAAATTACAAGCATTCTAATTACAAAATTTTGTAATTACAAGTCTGCCATTTCATTTTAAAATTTCAAAAATCTTCAAAAATTTTAATTATTATTATAGCCAAATGCTCAAACAACAAATATAATGTAACTATACAATTATTTAATATATCATAGCAATATTTCAAGATGCTGAAATTTACATTAAAAAATCTCACTTTACGATAAGAATTTTTTAAAATCCCTGAAATAAAAAACTTGTAATTGATCTAATTATGAAATATATTATATGCAATGGTTTCAATACTTCTGGATGCCTTGTAACAATAATTTCCAAGTTATGAACTTTCCAAATTGTGAACAAAAGTTATGTGCAAATTAAATTTGTAACACGAGAACAATCTGTATTAAGTAGGGTTGACATGATCAGAATATACTTGGACCATGTTTGATTGGATGATGCACGCACATTCACTCGGACTACTTCATCGAATCAAGTAAATTCGGATGACAACCAAAATACAGAAATATCTTGTATAGCATGGTTAATTGGTTCCAAGAAGCATCTGCACTATGCAAAACCATGTTGTTTGAGGTCTATTTTTAATGGATTTCAATTTAATTTGTTTATTACAAAGATTTAGTATAATAAAAATATTTAAAAATGAAAAAAATATTTATTTTTATTAACTAAATAACAAAGTAAATCATTTTAAACTGATATAAAAGTTGTAGAAAATATTAGGACTCATTCATTGAATTTTCACATACTATTTTAGCAAAGAAAGTGCCATTCTATAACGTGACATTTTATAATTTCAAGTTTAATATTAAAATTTCTCTAATGTCAACCAACTTGCGTTTTTTGTTATTCCAACAGTTTCTTCTTTGTTTTGTCTCTTTTCACTCATACTTAAATAATAAAATAATATTAAATACTACAGTCAAATCCCGATAAGATGCCACTATCCTGTTTGGCGATGATTTTGGTGGCTAATTGGGGTGGCAGTTTATCGAAAACACATGTGGTATAGAAATGGAAATGAACTCTGAATTTATTAAATTTAATAAAATACAAATCATTTACATTTAAAATCAAAACTTAACATTTCTAAAAAAACTGTATATTTTACAGCAACGGATGCTTGGCACATTTCAAACAACAGGGGCTTTTCACGAGCGTTGTGGCATGGTGAAACATTAATAAAACTTTGCATCACTTGACTAATTGCTATGGAACAATTTTCTACAACCTAGGTGTGAACTAGGCTTAAAGAGACAAATGACTAACCATTAACTCCATCTCTCCCACCAGCTGGTTACAAATGAATCCAGAGAGCTTTTAATAAAAACTCAAGGTACAGTAACATTAGTCCAAATTATTTGAAATTATTAAAATTTCATTATCAAGAATTTTTAAAAAGTTTTAGGATCTATTTATTTATATAGAATGTTGTTAGGATGAGGTAAATGATTTTATAAGAGATACATCCATCATAAAGGCAGAAAAACAAAAGCCTAAGAGTTCAAGACACCAAATGACTGAATTCTAGGACTTCTCTTCTGCTTTAAGAACTATTGAGAAAACTGTTTTAATTTCATGCCTTATGAAAATGGTAATCACCATAAATAAAATTTTCATATAATTATAGAATGACTTTTCAAAATGTAAGTTATTTTGTGACAACATAGATTTATATTTTTTTAAGTACAGTGACTTCTAAAAGCATTGAAGAGGTCTTTTTCAAAATTAAAGCAATTTAAAAACTAACATATCTCAGAAACTCAATGATCCAAAAATGGTATAATGATCTTTCTATTCTAAAAATGTTTATTCATATACAGTTTTAAGAGAGATCATCTGATAGTTCACTAAAGACCATTTTTCTCCATTTATACCATTAATTGATAGCGCAAGATATGCACTTTTTATCATCATTTGTAAAACTGTATATATGAGAGTCTCATTCTTTTATCATTAAATGAAATTTTTAATCTAGGTAAATATTTATCTTTATTATGCAGTTTTAAAAATAACATTTAATGGAAACCTATAGTAATGTTTTAAAATATTTATCAATCATTTGAAACAGTTTTACAAAATTAGAATGAATAGATGTGAATTTTTAAATTAATAATATATAAAAAATTTACTTTATTGTAATATAATGTTAACCTTCCTTCTGTGCTGATCACTTATCTTGTTTAACAACATACTACAAATAACTAAAAAGGTTTTATCAATTCATTATCTTTTAAATTATTAATAATAATTTAAAAGATAATGAATGGTTTTTAAATAGGAAATGCAATTGCTTTAATTATATAGTTGCATCATTTTACATATTTTAAATATATTCACTATTAAAATTTGTTAATAAATGATGATAAAAATAATAACTTAATGAAGCCATCATTTTAATTCATTCACTTACAATGGTCTAGGAGGATCAGAAGCTAGAAGTGTTCCATCATTTTGAACTTGACCATCTTCATCATCTGAATCTGAATCTGATGCAACAGGTGGTTCTTCTATATAACTGTATTCAGGAGAATTTCCATTAAGTCCAGATGATTCACCAGTTATAGGAACAGATCTTCCAACCAAATTATTTCCTTCTGATAAATCATTAAATTGATTTGTTAAGCCTTCTATTTCCTACAATGAAATCAAAAACTCATAAATAAAGCATAACTGTATCAACTAAGTACAATTTGATTTACCTAAAATCTGATCATCATAAGATTGAGAGTACATTGAATTTAAAGAATCTACTTTTTATTTATACCTTATGAATAGAATCAAACAGAATCTCAAAAACATTTTTTTTTTTTTTGTTTGAATTTATTTAAATTTGTTATGTTCTATTCTGTTTTTTGCCTGAAGAGGATGCAAAGGCATCAAAAACGTTAGCAATAAAAAAAGTTTTAGTTTTTACACCTGCTGTTTACTGCTTCTTGTAGGTATTAAGTTTGAAGTAATAACAAAGCAGTTTTTTCTATATTCATTAATCATGGATCTCAAAAACTTTTTAGTATTTTAAATATTTATTATAAAAATACAAATTAAAATCATTAAAAATAAAATTTAATTAATAAATCAAGTTTAAATGCATTTAATTATTTTTCTTTAAAAAATTATATTAAATTTAAAAATTCAAATATTTTGAAAACAACAAAATACAATGACATCATAATTAAATTATCATATTTCTTATTAAGAATAAGCATTAATGTAAGGTCACACCCATTTTGCAAATGTTATATTATCTTACTTTTTATCATTATAATTAATACATATTTTTTATACTAATTATACTTAAATATACTTTTTGTTATTATTTACTTTACTTTTTGATTTCTGAATAATTGTGCTGTAATGATAAGTAACGATGTCCAGTTTTGTTTTCGACTTAATATGAATGATTGTTGTGCGAAAATGGGGAGAAAAGATCATTTAAATTTAAAAAATAATAGTAGTAATAATAAAATAATGCAGAAATTAATAAGTTAACAAATTCAGATAATTTTTGGAAACAAACAGGAATGTTATTAAAAGAAATTCAAAAATTTAGACATGTTGAAATAGGAGATTGGAGCGATCATATAGGTTAAAGTAAACTCAAATAACTCAGAGAGGAAGAGAAAAAAAAATTTATCGCTTTACAGGTCACAAAAAAAAATCTATAATTTCATGAGAAAAAAGTTAACAAGTAATCTTGACAGTCGTTCATCAGCATTCCTGAGGGAGGAGAAAAATCAAATTCCTCCAATTGGATAACTGGGTTTGATTCGAATCTCTACAGGAATGTAGTTGGATTGATGGACTTCCTAAGCGTTAAAAAAGAAAAAGGAAAAACTTCAGAATAGGTTGTCAGTTGGTCAGCCTTTTTCATACATCAGTCCTGTGTCAGAGAGTTGTCTTTTGTGCATCCATCCTGTTTTTCGACAAGAGTTGTAAAGTATAGTGTCTAGTCCCTTGTCATATTTACTGTACAAGATACAATTTACTGTAATAGCACAAGTTATCCTTTTTAAGAACAATATTGAAAAAAAATAAGGAAGGAAGAAGAATCAGAAGAATATACTCTCTCTGGATAGGTTAAGTATACACGAGTTATTTGGACTTAAAATTTTGACTAACAATTAGATAGGTGGTATAATAGTTTTGATTTTTTTTTATCTGTATTCGGTGATTTTTTTTTATTATAATTATGATGGATTGTTCCTCAGATTCCTTGATAATCAATGTACTGATGTCATTTAATGTTTTAGTTAAATTTATGTATTTTTTTTTTTTTTAATATCGGAGTGTCTTTATTATAACACCAGATAATTTTTTTTGTTAATAAATTTTTTTTAAAATACGTATCATAACAGGCAGCTTTTCTTTCGTTGAAAGAAGTAAAATAATAATTACATGTTATTCGACATTTTTATATAAAATATATTTGACAAACTATGAAAAATAAGTTAATATTGGAAAATGAAATAAAAAACACGTTTGCTACTTGATAATGTTCGAAGTAGCGTGTGCCGACTTCGTCTAATTTGAATAAGCCTGGGAAGCGATGAGTCATCATGTTGATCACGTGATGACATGAAACGTTTTGCGCGACTGAAATAACATGGCGGCGGCTGTCAATGCATCTTACTCTGGTTTATCATCATTGGTTTATATTCCGTTTCTAACTTTTTTTTTATTTTTCGATTTTCTACACTGTTTCTTGTTTGGAGTATTCATTCCGTGTAAACAATAACGTTCGATATTTTTCTGAATTCTTATTTTATACCAACTGATATAAATACGATTTTTAACTTACACTGGACTTTAACTTTTTCGCTGCTGTTGAGTTCATTTTGGCATGCACTATATTTTTGCTTTTTTAAATCATAAAGTTAGAGAAAATAAGCAAGATTAAAATGAAAATAAATGAAAATAATTTTTGAAATCAGAAAAGTATCAGCATTAAATTATGTTTAAAATAACTATGACATGTGATATTATTTGAAAAAAAAAAAACAAAAGGGCTGTGAAATCCCTATAAGGCAATTGTTTGAATCATTTATCTGGTCATATAGTAGCATCTGATTTTCAGTTGGAGAATCTATGATTGTTTCTGGATCCTTGTCACTAGTGTTTTCAGTATTTTGGTCCATATTGTTAGTTCCATTCTTCTCTTACTATAAATGTGAGTGGATCCAATGGGCTCTGGAATATTTTCATCACTTTTACTAATAGCTAGCTAAAACAATAAAATGTAAAACTGACATTTTGGATTTTAAATTGACAAAAACTGATAATATTTTAAATCAGTGTGAGAAAAATACTTACCAGGGGAGTGCCAACCATGGCCCCTTCTGATTTTGCCAATTTTTATATATGTTGTAATACTACCCCCGCACAAACCCATGATAAATTAATATGACACATCTCTCAAGCATTCCCAAAAAAAAAGGTGTAAAGTTTTCTATGTTATTTATATAATGATTCATATTAATACTTTAATGAGTACTGTCACAATGCAATGCATTCAGCTTTCAACTACTGATGGAAATGACTGGGTTCGCGTCTCGTCTTTTTAAAATCTTTTTTATCAAAATTGAAATAGATTATTGTATAATGTATTTTTATTACATGAAATTATTATTTTGTAATTATTTAATTTTTTTGCTGTGCACTTTAAACATTTCTATCACAAATATTAAATACACGTATAAAGGAATGTAATTAACAAATAAATGTTTTTTACATAAAATGTTTATTTTAATCAACAAATACAGATTATATTATTATTCATTATTGGGATCCTCCTCGATCTCTATGGCTGATACGCATCTATTCAGGTGATAATCATCATAAAAGCATCCAAAACAGAATATTGTTTTATAATGTGCACATTTATTAATGAATATTTGTTGTTGTTACCAATCAAATACCCCTATATTTAAACCAATGATTCTGTAAGCATGGTTCATGTCAAAGTTGATTGAAGAGAGAGACCTTTATTTTTAAATGTCAATGAAACATGTTTTCTACCTCAATAATGAAAACACTATATTCTTGTAAAAATGTAGGGTTCATAAAATGCACATTGTAAAATAATATATAGCAAAAAAATTAAATAATTACAAAATAGTAATTTCTAATTAATAAAAATACATTGTACAATAAAATTTTTTAATCAATTTCAGTTTTGATTTAAAAAAATGTAAAAAGATGAGATGTGAATCCATGTCATTCCCATCAGTAATCAAAAGCAGAATGCATTGCACTGTGACAGCATTCATTAAAGTGTTAATATGAATCACTATATGAATAACATAGAAAATTTTAAACTCCTTTTTTTGTGAATGCTCGAGAGGCACATCATTTTACTTTATCATGGATTTGTGAGAGGGTAGTACCATAATATATATAAAAATTGGAGGGGGCCATGGTTGGCACTCCCCTGTTAATGTTATATGAAAAAATAAGTTTTTGCTCACTCTCAAATTGTTGATACAATCATGATATCAATTTTTGATCTCATTTAAAATGATCTAACATTTTTTGAAATAATAATGAACAAAATGTTGATTTCAAAAACATATCTTTAAAATAATAGACCACTTGATACTCTACAAAAATACAAATTTTGCCTCATCCTCTAATTATTAGTCTATTTGTCAAGAGACCAATCTTAAACTTTTCCCGATTTTGGTAAAATCCAACAGTAAAAAACTTAAATAAATGTCTAAAATATTAAATAATTTAATTAAGCATTTTATTGTAGCTTTTAAAATTTATCTAACCCCTAGTCTAATTTTCATCTTTGTTTTATATTTATATTGCAGTATCATATTAAGGGGAACAGAATTCATCCACCATCTAATCTACATGTCTTTTCTTTTGTATGGTAAGCTTGGTGGCTAAATTTTGATTGCCCCTATTTCTTTTGTATGGTAAGCTTGGTGGCTAAATTTTGATTGCCCCTTTCACTCAAATAGAGTACTAAGGGAGCCGTTCTGAGCCAAAATTAAATGCGTGTAGTAAAAGCAAAGAACCCTTCCAACTTAACCTATGTGATGACGTGAGATGGTAAGCTTGGTGGCTAAATTTTGATTGCCCCTTTCCACTTCAGAGTACTAAGGGAGCCATTCTGAGCCAAAATTAAATGCAAAATGTAGGCAAAGAACCATTCCAACTTGCCAAAATTAAATGCGTGTAGTAAAAGCAAAGAACCCTTCCAACTTAACCTATGTGATGACGTGTGAGTGTAGCTCTGACACATGTCATCACATAGGTTAAGTTGGAAGGGTTCTACATGTTCATGTTAATCTACATGTTCTACATGTTCTTCAGGTTAATCTACATGTCATAAGAGATGATTAGAAGGTGCTCTCTCTCTTCTGGTCTTGGCTTGCCACACTTTTTCTGGCAGAATCAGTTTCTCATCATGTTTTCTATACTTTTCTGACTTCATTTTTCATTCTTCAAAGGATTAACCAACTTCTCTTTCACTAAAAATATTTATATCTAACTTAAATCTGATGCTAAATTTTCAGGGTCCTAGCTTTTTATATATATTGAATTTATTATTATTATAATATATTTATGTCAGTACCATATAGTAAAAAAAAACATTATTAAAATGTGCATTAACAAGTATCATTTATTATGTTTTTGAATTCTTGTTTCAAAATAAATTTTTTGAATGATTTTAACTTAAAAAACTTTTCATTAATTAAACTTTTTTATTAAGTTTAAATTAATGAAAAGCCAAATTTCATTAATTTTTAATTTTATTAAGTTTAAATTAATGAAAAGCCAAATTTCATTAATTTTTTCATTACTTAATTTTATTAAACTTTTTCATTATTTTAGGAAAAATAAATATTTATATATAGTGTTTTTATACCATTTTTTTTACTTTTATAAAGACTTTTATAAGAAGAAAGTAATGATTTGAATGTATTTTGTTTTTTAGTTTGTATTATAAATTTTTTTATATTATGATTATACTCAAAAGAAAATTTGTTTCAAATGAATTTAATGGATAAAGAAAATTTAAGAAATGGAATGCAATTTGTGATAAGCAATTTTATTCAATATAAATGAAATTTTAATAGTGAGAAATAATTCATATTTAAATGGATATTTTTAACAAAAACAAGGAAACCTAAACTGTGAAATTATATTTATAATTAAAAAACATAATTATAAATTTTTGAATAAAATGGATATTCAAAATAACATCAAATATTTAAAAATATGTTTTATAATTAAATCATTACAAGTGTTCTTAAGCTGTGACCATAATGTATTCCTGAATCCAGTCATAAATCAAAACATTTGTAATTCTAAAATTATACTTTTATCAAACTTATTGCATGTTATATATGTTACAAATTGGAGCAATTAATATTGTCTTATAATTGATATTTATTTCTGAAATCAAATATAAGTTAAAGCTTTTTGACAAAAACTCATGCCATTTTGAAATACATTTGCTAATAGACCATTTTTTTATTATGATTTTTTAATTTTTATACAATTTTGAATTTTTAAAAAATTTTAAAATAAAATGCTTTGATCATATGAAAAATGCTTATAATTAAAGGAAGATTTGTATTTAAATTTTGATGGTTTTCTAAAATAGTAATAAAATCATTAAATGATTTATTGATAATTAAGACATAATAATTAAAATTTATTACAGATCATTGTAATAGGTTCTTGGAGTCTCTTACTTATTATCATAGGAAAAATATTGATAGTTTTTGATCCACTTGGAGCAGTTAAAATATATGGCAATGGAGGCAAAGTAAGAGATATTGATCGAAATGATCCACAAGCTTTATACATCAATTTAAATTCAACTGAAGTAGAAAAATCAAGACAGATTTGGGAATTTCGGTAATATTTGTTAATTATGAATTTAAAATATTAATAATTAAATATTTGATTGTTATAATGTTTTATTAATTGAATAATTATATATTAATTTTCACATAGGATGAAAGTGCTGTGTTGTTGTACTGATGTTAATCCTAAAGAACACAGTAAAAATGCATATTCTGAAATTGCTCAACTTTTTTCATCTTATTTTCAAGTAAATTTAATACAATATATATTTATGCATGTTAATTTAAATTTATAAATCTTAAAATTATATTGTTGTACTGAACCAGAATTAAAAAATGTAATTCAAATATTTCTGAATATAATGAACAATCCTTGCTATCAAGATTTTATTTACTGAAAATAATAATTTATTTCACTATTTAAATAATTTATTAATTCATATCATTTTTTTATTAATTAAATTTTATAATTACTATTTTTAAATTATCCAAAAAAATCCTTCTTTTGAATTTTCTTACAAATATTTTTTATAAGAAAATTTAAATTTATATATATTTCACATAGATTTATCATAAGATGGCCAGAATATTTTAATATATAATAGTATTAATTGAAGTTTTCACAGATATAATTCATAAGTGATCATGTGATATCCATCAGACATCAGTGAATTTTGATTTTATGAAATAAATTATAAAATCCTCAAAAGCATTTCCCAAAAAAAAAAATTTTTTTTTAATTTCTTGTATTAATATAGCCAAAATTTATATTAGATGTAAATGATAATTTGCATTACACTCAAAACATTTAAATATAAAATCAGTATAGTCTATTGAACAACACCACCATACTTCTCACATATGCACTTTTTCACACTGCAATGCTAATTATTCCATTATGAAAATGATATGGTGTATATTATAATACTGAGAGTTTGTTTCTTCAACCAATGAGAAGCAAATACAGAATACAGGGAATCCCCAATTTACAATAGTCTGAATTCCAATGAACTGTACTTATAACAGTGATTATTACAATGAAAATCTGTATTTATGATGGCTGTTATCAATGATTTTGTAATAATAGCAGGCAATTGACAAAATAGCTGTATAATCAGCAGGATGAAAGCATTCTGTGTTTCCACCATAGACTACTCATATTTAATTTCAGATCTGATACTTCCAAACTTGTGTGTATCCAGGTTTGGCCCATTCATCCCCATATTTCCCCTGATTGTCCACTTTATTATGGATATGGATGGCCTATGGTGACTATTGGGATGCTAAGCTTGTAAGGGTTTGGAAAATGTGCTTCTGGTGAAAATTTTGCTTTTGGAATGAAGGCAATGATTTATTGATTAAATCTTCTCTTACCTGTGTTGGGGCCATGGAGGCGTGTGCTTGTGTTGGTGCCGTCAGCCATGTTGGACAGATGTATGACAAGATAGTAACTTCGTTTTTTCTAAGTTTATTGATATTTGTATTAATTGTAAAATTGGAATTTATTATAAAATTTTGATAGTGGAAAAAAGGAATTGTATATTAGTTTTGGACAGTTTATAATTATACATTAAATAAAATGGTTATGTATGTAAATTTGAAATAGTACAAAAAGACTAGCCATGAGAGGGCAGGAGAGTTCCCTTTCCTGTTTTATTGCTTGTTTGCAGTTGTGTTCGTTGTACTGTGGCTGATATTGTGTCTTCTAATTGGACAGTGTTGGACTTTGTGGATGTTTGTGGACTTGGACTGTATTACTAACAAATTTTCCAGACAGGAACTTAAGGATTTTGAAATTTGTATGTTTTTGGTTTTTGTAAGTTAATAAGTTCAATAAAAATTAATTTATGGTTATTTAATGGAGTCAGTGATCAATGCCCTTTATTTTTTATTGGATTGGATTGGATTCAAACTGAATTCAAGCTCTATATTACGATACATACTGCACCCAAGGTAGTTCCAACAAAGGGGCGAGGGGTCTGAACCTTGGTGAAGCTTCGGGGGCAACCCCATCGCGACTTCACAAGCTGCTTAATATCCAGTAAGAAGGAAAGCAACATATAATACAAAAAAAAAAAAAAGCAAGCAGCCATGAACGCCCTTTATTTTTTATTGGATTGGATTGGATTGGATTCAAACTGAATTCAAGCTCTATATTACGATACATACTGCACCCAAGGTAGTTCCAACAAAGGGGCGAGGGGTCTGAACCTTGGTGAAGCTTCGGGGGCAACCCCATCGCGACTTCACAAGCTGCTTAATATCCAGTAAGAAGGAAAGCAACATATAATACAAAAAAAAAAAAAAGCAAGCAGCCATGCTAGTCTTCAATGCATTTTTTTTTTAAATTAGTTGTTTGATTAAGCATTTGATTTGCAGATTAAAATTAGTTGTTTGATTTTGTTTCAATTCAAAAATATTTCCCAAAATGAAATCACATATAATAAATTAATTCACTTAACTAAATTTGATTCTGGACCCAGCCTGGGATGGAATTTGGATTTCATGCCTTCAAAAAGTTTTTGATGTATCCATTCCAAGCATCAATATACCAGCAATAAAGTCTTATTGATTTTACCACCGATTTGAGCAATTCCTAGTTGCACCTGAAGTGGACTCTATTATACAGTAATCAGCCAATGATTGGGAAATATCTTTGAAAATATAATTGCTTATTTTTCCTAGAAACTTGGTTAGGTTAATTTAAATTAAAGCCACTGAATCATACAGAATACTTTTGTGAAGGTTGGGATACCTCCCAAACCTCCACATTGAGTTCGGACCCGCGCCCCTTCTGGTTCCACTTTCTTATTCGAACTTATTTTAATATTAATTTCATTAGTCTCCATCCATCGCAACACAAATTCAGTCCAATGCTCCATTAAATTCAAAAAAGATGTTAACTTTATTAAATTTAAAAAACACAATTATACAAAACTCAAGTTATACTTATACAATCCTCGTCCCAAATCTTGATTCGGTCCCCGGAATCCAACAGTCATTAATTTAATACTTTTCCAAAAGAATCCACATGGAGGGCACCTGCACACATGCTCACAGCAACTCCTACTCAACAGGAACAAGAACGAGACTCCAGTGCCGCCTCTCGGCACTCTTTTTATATTATTACTGATTAACATAATAAATTCAAACATGTTAACATCAAATTTTGTATCCAACGAACATAATATTAATTCTTCCAACTGTACAATTATGAATATTAAAACGACTATAACAAAAAGTCGTTGTACATTTTTAGAACCAATAGTTCCATGCCAACCACACGTCGAACAGACGATGCCAAGCCACCAACACAGCGACGTCTCCACAGTCCCTGACACACAGGTATTTTTACTAAAAACGTTTCTTTCCTCATTACAACAGTTCATAACACCTAGACAATAGTGCTCAAAACCTCCTACCAACCAAAACCTTACAACAAAGCGACCTATACCACACTAAAAGTAATTGATATAAAGCTTGACGATCTGATTCTGGCGGGAAAAATCCAACGGTTTACGAAATCAGCTGATTGTTTGTTTATATTAGTTATATTTTAAATATAACAAAAATTTAAACAATACAGTAATTTTTGTGTTATCTGCAGTCAAAACAAGTAACTAGTAGACCAGGGGTGCATAATTATTGTCAAACAGCATCCATCCAAGGTCAATTGTTGCCCTCAGGCTATGGGCTAATTACATTATGTTGACTAAGGGAGAGCCGTGACAACCCGTCCCCTTTGTTTGAAAATGCTATTATTATTATATTTTAACTATTTTTTGAAAAATTAATGACTTAGAATGTCTAAATACAGAGAAATAATTCACCATCTGCCATTTTTAAAAGGCACTGAGACAAATCTTGAGTAAAAAACGTATAAAAAGCTATAATTTATCAAAAATCAGTGCTAAATCTGGCATTCAGATGACAGGATGATAGCTACGTATACAAATTATAGCAATATTTATTAAAATAAATAAATTTTCAACAAAGTCAACATTCTCATACGTACTAATACTTCTTATAAGATAAAAAGTATTTATCTCACATTATTTTAAGAAAATAGGAAGAAAAATGGCTAATAAACAATTGTTTTAAACATTTGTATAGTAGAATACCGTATTTCATCCGCGAAAGGGATAATACGATTGTTTTTTTACACGACGTTAGGAGAGTATCGGATTACTCTCTGCGGGATCAAATTACAGTCATAAATTGTCTTCGTTAGTTGGAAAAATTTTTTAGAATTATGAAGAATTTGGTATTATTAGATGTGGAATATCATCAGGAATGTAAATATATCAGTATGGTATTATTAGATGTGGAATATCACCAGGAATGTAAATATATCAACAATATTTTTTTTATCCGATGCCAAAATCATGAATAATTTGATAAATTATATATTGTTTACATATGCTAATTAGGCCTAATTGCTTTCGTATATATTGTTTACATATGCAAATTAGGCCTAATTGCTTTCGTATTTTTTTCTTTTTTTCTTTTGGTCCTTAATCCAAAATTAAAAAACTATATCAGGACACAGTATATGGACAACAAAATCCAGTTAATTAGGCCTAATTGCTTTCGTATTTTTTTTCTTTTTTTCTTTTGGTAAAAATTAAAAAAAGATATCAGGACACAGTATATGGACAACAAAATCCAATTTTTTCGTGCCAAAAAATTAAAAAGTAAAAAAGTTATAGCAAAATATCAAACATTAAATAATTAAAATATAAAAAAGTTATGGCAAAATATCGAATATTAGATATTATACTTCATATTTCTTGGAGGGTAAAATGGATTTTTTTTTAATGAAAGAAGCACAAAAGATTAACATGCAACCATTCAGCTGATGTTAGAAACTTGTGGACAAAAATAATTTTAAACATTCCATCTTTCCTTTTACATAGTATTTTCTTTACCTCCATAAAGTGCAAGTAGGCACAAAATACATATTTTATCTTGTTTTAAAGAATAAACAGCATTTATTCAACATTCTGTACACTACTATTTAAAACTTACTGATTCAGTTAGGTTAAGTTAGTTAAGCTGCACAAGGCGTTATGTATCTGGCAGCGGCCACATATAGACCCCATCACAGGCTGGCCAACACCCATAATGGGGTCAACTGATGGTTGAAGGATGGGTTCAACAGGCTAAGCCCAAATTCTTCCTAAAAAACTGGAGGTGTGGGACCCGGATTTGAACATGGATCCTCCAGGGTTTTAAGCCACAGATTTACCATGTGGCTTAAAACTTATTAAATATTCTGAATTCTGATAGTTGGAACCATAAGAATTTTCTCTTTTTATAATATTGCACCTTTGGAAAGTCATTTCCCAAGTTATGATGGGTTCACACTACGACTGAAATTTTTTAACATAATCCCATCATAAGTCTGAGACCCCTGTAGTTTTATCAACAATATAAGGATTAAGATGAGTTTCATTTTCTTTAGATGTCCTTGTTTTTCTGTTTGCATCTCTTTCAAGATTGTCAAATTTTATGAGAATATTAACTAAATTGCTTTATAAGCAAAAAAAAACATTAAAATATTTACATTTACAGTATATCTGGTAATATCATAAGTAATAGAATTCATTAAGATGATTTTGAATGATAAAAAGAAAATACAGTGAATTCTGCTTAATTGGGACACATTGGGCCGATTGTTTAAATGGGTTCTAGACCTTGGCCGCGGTCTGAACCACGGTTTTATAAAATTTGCATTGCATAAATGAAGCATCTTAGAAGACGCGGCTGATACGAGGTCTAGAAAACCGGTTTCTAAAGTCTATTTCTAGACCAGTCACTAGCCAGGTTTAGAATCTATACTGTGTCTTCTTGCACATGCATTAAATTTTCATAGTTTGTAGAATTCTTCATATTTAATTTGTATTATTACTGAGTGAAATATCATTTATAGAATATATTAAATGTTTTAAGTGTAATTTAAAACATTCTTCATTTCTTCACTTCGAATTTCCGCATATTACTGACATCATCGATAGAGCCTGAGATACTGATTGGTTGAAAATTTTCAAATGCCATAGGTGCGTAGGAACTGTAGTAACAGCCAAGTTTTAGCCGTAGACCGGTATAGTCAAGGTCTTTGCAATGCTTTTAAAACTGCGATTTATCTGAACGCCCGTCTAGAAGCGGTTTTTGCTGTAAACCGTGGACGATAGAAACTCCGTTTCACAGATTAGATATATACAGATGGTCAACTCCCTATACTTTCTATGTTAAAAATTGGTGAACAATCAACCGTTCAGATGTAAGCACCACAACACCGCTGATATCATAGCAAAAAACTATTAATCACGTGACTTTTGTGTCATATGCAATTATGCATGAGCAAGTAATCACATGATATGACATACCACATTGCTCACTTTATCATGACGTCATTTCGCATAAAATCGTAGCCGTTCCTTTCGTAAAATATATTTCAAAGAAATGAAATTTAATTTTTATTTCATATATAATTTTATCATCATCACGTTTGATGTTTGAAAAATCCACACTTTTATTTATTTTATATATTTATACTAGCATACCCGTGCCCGGCGTTGCTCGGGTACGGGTATGCTTCATGGTGTAGTACTTAAGTTATCTTTCTCTTAAATTATAAATTTTTAGATGACCTTCAGGATTTTCTTCAATGTTTTCTGAAAATCTTTCCCGTACAGATACGTTTTCTATTTGAAATATGTGTCTTTTCGAATGTTCACTTCTTTATCTTTCTTTCTCTATTAGAATTCTGT